>JARJHM010000855.1:0-125075 GCA_033356055.1 Carex pumila
CCATAACCCTCAATCTGCCCTATCTTCTGATCTTTACCCCACTGTATATCATCCAGTAAGGTTACTACCTCTAGCAGCTCATCTCCCGTTTTGTAGTGTGGCGGCCCATCAGTCTCGATTTGTCCTTTTATGAAATTATTTTTATCTCGCCGAAACGGTGATCCATCGGCAATAGGACATCTATGACAGCCGAACCAACATGCTTTCCCACCCCATTTCAGTTGAAATGATTTTGTCTCACCCTGGCAGTAATAACACCCCAACTTGCCATGTGTACCCCACCCGGAAAGCATCCCATAAGCGGGATAATCACTAACCGTCCATAGTAGTGTTGCCTTCATGCAAAAATTCTCGTTTCTAGATGCATCCCATGTCATTTCTCCCTCCTTCCACAACAGATTCAATTCGTCGATTAAGGGTTGAAGAAGGATGTTAATGTCCCGTCCCAGATGCTTTGGTCCGGGAATGACAAGTGTGAGGAACATACTATCTTCTTTCATTATCATACCGGGTGGTAGGTTATACGGAAACAAAAACACCGGCCAACATGAATATGGAGCGGCACTCGAGTTGAACGGCATAAACCCATCCGTCGTTAGCCCCAACCAAACATTTCTCGCCTCTTTCGCGAATTCTGGATATTTTTCAGCAAAATGCTTCCATGCTCCACCGTCAGCAGGGTGTACCATAATACCGGGTTTTTCACGTTTTCCTTCCTTATGCCATCTCATAGCATTCCCCCTCCTTTTGGTCATGTACAACCTTTGCAATCTGGGCGTGATAGGTAGATAGCGAAGTGTCTTTTGCGGAACAAGTTTTGCATTTGGGTTCGGTCCAGGTGGCTTATACCTTGAAGCTCCGCATACCTCACAGCTTGTGAGATCCTCTTTTGTATTGTAATAGAGCATACAAAAATTCGGGCATACATCTATTTTGACGTGATCCATACCCATTGCCTCGATCAATCGTTTTGCTTGGTAGAAATTAGCCGTCATTCTTTCACTAGGCGGAAGGCACTCTTTAAAGAGATCCATCATCCCATCAAAACCTTTTTGGCTAAATTGGTTTTCTGACTTCAATGCTAAGGCCTTCGTGACCGCCGACAATATCGTGTGTTTCTCGCATTTCATAAATTCCTCTTCCCAAAGCGGTGTATCCGATGCCGCTAGCATCTCGAAGAACTTTTTAGCCACTCCTTTTGGGCTGTTATCATCCCAATCAAAATCTTGACCGACGACCGCCCTAACCATATCCGACATTACATTATCGATTTCATTGCAAGTTTGCCGGTGTTCCCCGTGCATGTGCCAAACTGCATAGTTGTTGCAAAATCCAGCCTTATAAAGATGAAGCTTGACTGTTTCCACATCCCGAGATTGTTGATTGGCACAAGTTTTGCACGGGCATGGTATACACTTCCTTCCTTGTGCGTCGAGAGTTACAACCGAGGGTTTATCTAGTGCTTGTCGAGCAAAATCCTGAACACCATTAACAAAATCGGGATCTAGTCTACCACCCGTGTTCTTTCTGCTGCGGTTCATCCACTAACGATCGGATGCCATTGTCTATACAAAAGCAAATTTGAGGTCAGTCTTACCATTCACACATTAAGACAAAAAATACCTTTGCCATTTAGAAATTTAGGTTGACAGTGGTCTCCCAATAACAAAATTAACATCTTTGCTAACGGTGGTCTCCTACTTTAGTGTGTTGTTCTTTCAAAGGGAATTGAAATCGGCTTAGAGAATGTAGAGAAATAGCTAACGGACCTGATTTCCAAAGGGGTGGGACAGCGGCTGCAACAAGCGGAAATAGGAGTGCCAGATTCCGTGTGATTCTGTGGTTCGATGTAGACAAAGCGAAAATAGGAGAGGCCGGGAATTCGTATCCTCTGAGATATCTCAAACTTTGCGTGACTTTATGGAAAATCCCAACCGTTTAAATATGTAATGCACGAATCTCAAAGCACACATAATACTGACCCCCTACATCACCCCGAATAGGCACCGGACACGTCGGTCACGCAAAAGTTGAGATATCTCAGAGGATACGCACTCAGAGGCCGGCAGGGTTTGGATAGATTTCGTGAGTCTTGTTACTAAATGGATGGACGTATATACATCGGTAGACCGTCATAAATGATGACATATATTGGGTGAAAAATATTCTGTTTTTTTGCGTACCCAAAGTGTACGCTTCAATATTATTGTTCTGATAGTTAATTTAAAAGCTTGAGATTCCCCACGGGTACCCTACAAACAACATAATTAACGTCATAGAACAATAAATTCACACATCCACAGAGTACTTAAATGTTCACATACTTAGGTGTTCACATCCTACTTAATGACCAAAAGGCACTGTTTAAGCTTTAATTAAATTGTGTACAGCCTACTTAACTGTTCACATCCTAACTATTACAATAATTAGAGAAACATTCGTAGTTAGTTCACAGACAACAATCAATTCTCCTCCTTGAATTATTGTTGTTTCTCCTCTCCACCTTACACACCTCCCCCACTAGCCATTCTATTTGATGAATCCTCCTACAATGCAAAGAGAAGAAATTTAACATGTAAGTCAAACATATCCAGCATTAGCTTACCAATGACAAAAATCATCTCAAATTACTGGTATGTTGTGAAACTTACACCAGGATTTGTAGTACCACCAGGACTGGGCATTGGGATGCCATTGTGCCTGAATAGTGCATCGAAACACCTTTTGTTGTAGGATGCATCTCCAACTACCTTATCCAGTTCAGCTTTGTAGAATTTTTCTTGAGCTTCCATGTCCTTAGCATATTTCTCCTGTGCAGCTGCTAACTCCTTCGCAACTAAGTTAGCCACCTCTGATTGTGTGAATTTTCTTTCGCATTCTTCCGCAGAGGTCGCTGTACTCTTGGTAGGATTTGATACAGATGCCTCAATTGCATCCAATTCTCGGTTGGCTTTGGACATCCTTGACTTGTTGCCAAAGCCAAATAACCGGCCTTTCCTCTCACCTTTGGCAGCAAGCTCCCATAAAGCTTCTTCAGTCATTGTACTCCCATGTTTTTTTCTAAGTTCTTCATACATGGCCTTAAAAGAGAGTAAAGAAGTGATTAGACTATTACCCAAAAATATGACACCAGATATTGCAGTTACTGACTGGTCTTTTATACTTTAGAACAACATGCACATTTCTTCATGCATAGTTTTAATTTTGTAAAATTTTAGAGCTTGATTTCTTCATGCATGTCTATGATACCAGCTCAACAATTCAAACTGCCTTAAGATCTGTGATCTTTACAACTATATTTTGACACAAGTTTTGTATAACGAGGAACTTCATTTTATAAAACTAATACCAGAGGCACAATGCGCAAGTAAATACTTGGTTTGGTAACTATGCATGACACAAGTATGGAACAAGGTTAAGCAAGTAAGATTGTTTTTGTTATTGTAAATTGTCTTACCATGGTGTCGTGTGCTCTCGTGTTGACATAAACCTTGCTTTCCCCAATCTTCTTCGTGTGGGTTCGATCAAATACTTCCTTCAAGTCCACAGGTGCTCCCTTCTCAGATATCTATGATTTAAATAATTAAAACAAGTAAATGTCAGTGAAGAATTCAACACATTAATTACGCAATTTTAATGTATTTGAATAGTTGTGTTATAGTTTTTAAAATGGTAATTGTACAATAAAAAGGCAATACCATCGCTTGCTTGTGTCTGAATGTGCTCCTAGAACCCCCCACATGACTGGGCTCGCGACCCTTACTGATTCTGTTATCGCGGTTGGTGCTTGATTGATTCTCCCATACTGGACTAGCCCATATATTGCACAGCTCCTCCCAAATTTCTACATTCTTGCACCAAATTGGAGGATGTTGTTTCCATACCTCCTTATCTTGTTGATATTTATCATCCAACACGCTCCTTGTATCGGATAGACAACGGCCGTATGCCTCTGCAGCTATTCTCTCAAAGACATCAATGCACCGCCCGACATCTTCCCCCTCCTTCCATGAATATCGCTGCAAGAACTGCCTTAAGATTTCTAACCTGACCCCGGATGGAAACATGTTGTACGACCTATATGGTCCTGGAAGGTTCGCCAAGGTTAGAACCCTTACTGTGGAAACCACCTTTTTGCACAATGGCTCAGATGTGAACTCCCTGTCTCCCACTACCATCAGCACTGGTCTGTCACCTGGCCCAGCCGGGTCACGAGGCTTGGCCATACCTCGACCATTCCTCACTTCAGGCTTCCCCTTCCCCTTCCCCTTTGTACTTCTCTTTCTCTTGCCAGCTGCAACTCCCGATTCTGGTTTATCAAGTTCTAGACAGTTCAGTTTCCATGCCTCAAGTACCTCTCGTAGAGAACGACGCATAACACACCTCCTTCTACCATCATCCTGAAACACCCATTCAGGAGTGCTTGACTGGTCTGAGGCACCCACCAATGACTCCGGTCCATCGTTCTGGGTCTGTGGCCCTCCATCTTGACCAGACCAGGCTTGGCGAGGGGGAGACCCTACATTTCTCGGTTTATGTGGCCATTCATCCCATTTAGGGCCTCTTGGGGCGGCACCTGACTCCGACTGAGGGGATGTACTTTTCACATGTTTTTCGGCCGGCCTTTCAGAAGATGCCCTCCAACGACTAACATCAGCTTGCGGTCTCATTTTGCCAATCATAGATTTACTAAATCTCGCTGTTCTCATTGATCCGGACGACTCCGACAGGTTCAGTGGCACTGACCGAGCGGATAGAGACGCATGTGGCATCGGTATGACATCACCCGCTGGATTGGGCTCGTGGATTGTTCCAACTGTTGGGGAAAAAACATACTTAGAATGTGTTCCACAGATACTTACCATCACTTGTTTGTAGGAACTGAAGCGATAAATTATATTATAAATTATATCTAGAATGTGTTTCACAGAAATTGGTACCATTGTGGGTACCGTTATGGTATTTCCAACAACTTATATCTAAGCTTATGCAATTACATAACTACTCATAAATATATATGTTAGAGATGTAAAAACTCTAATAGTAGTATAATGTACTATTTATAGTGGTACTTCTCACCTATTGGTAACTAACATGTAACTACTTACAATGACAGATCCTAAATTCGGGGTTTCTATGAAATGAAGCAATAAATTAAAACTTTGCAGAACAGCCCTAGTGTACTTACATACAACGGTTGCATCAACTATAGGATTCTGCCTTGTTGATCGTCGGCGGCCTGTTGAGTCGCATCCCATCGGTTTTGGTCTACCACCGACCTTCCGATGTTTTTTGATTGTTTGACTTTGCAGATGCTCAGTGCGTGGCGCTTCCGGGTCTGGCTGAAGGGGTATAGTTACATGTTCTGGCGTAGGGTGATGATCAAGCGGGTCAGCCTGAAGGGATGGGCTGACCGGGTCTATCTGAGGTTGTAGATCAATCGGGTCGGTCTGAAGGGGCAGAGTAACATTTTCTGGACGAGGGTGTAGATCAACCGGGTTAGTCTGATGGGGTGGGATGACCGGGTCTGCCAGAGGGTGTAGAGTGTCAGGTTCTCGCGTATGCGTTAAGGTGTCACCTATGGGGTTAGCTGGTGGGTTCTCCAGAGTCTGTTTGCGGCGAGGGTTGACGAGCGTTGGTTGAGGCAGACTACTCATTTGCATGCCCGTTGGTGCGACATTCACAGTGAGTCTCGGGGATTTCCGGCGATTAACTATCCCGAGCTGGGAATCATCATCATCGGTACCTGTGACAAGTTCATTATAAGTGTCAGAATGTAAATTGATTGTTCAGAGGTATTGTTTTTCTTTACGAAAGGCGTAAACCCGTTTCAGTAGATGAAACTTATAAGTTTTACACAAAAAGGCACCAAAATAACGGTTGGTATATAAAAAATTAAATCCTAGATACTAAGCCACATCAGGGCTATATGCTCAAAATATATATGTTGGCAAAGTATCCTAATCTGATTCATCCGAAATCCATCCTCGAAATATTAAAATTCCAAATAATTCTTGTATCACTTGTACAAGGCTTTAGTACAAATCTGTACCAGTAACCAATTGGATACAAAGTGCAAACTTAAAAGAAGTGAAAAATATAACTTACACTTAGATTAACTCAAGTACAAACAATTTAGGCAATAACTTTTTAAGTTCGTTAAATTTTGGTCAGAGCCTAAACCAACTTATGAATGTCAGACCCAAAATGAAGAGTTGAATTTCAGAAAAGCTTCAATGTATTCAACAATTCTTATCAATTTGACACATATCGGGCAGAGCTTAAACCCTAAAACACTGTTTTACAACTAAACCCTAGATTACAACTAAACCCTAGATTGCTAAATCTTATATTACAGAAACGAGAGGGGAATCACAGAACTGACCTTTTTTTCCGCTGGCTGATCGCTCTAGATCACGGGTTCTCCGTCTCGTCAATGGCCCGGTCATTGGGTCAGCCGCCGCCATGGGTGAGAAGAGGGGTTGTAGACGGATCGGGTATAGTGGTTCTTGTATAAAGAGTTATCAGAGAGATAGATCTGGTAGAGGTGGATCGAGTAGAGATGGATCGTCGGCGACACTTGGGATATCTTTGGAAGACGAAAGGGGAAAGAGAGAGTAGAGGGTTTGAGAACTTAGGCGATTTCAAAAAAATACCCTACACCTAGCGTATAAACTTGTCTCCTATTAACTGAGCTTCACCAACCATCTCCAACAAATATCATCTAATGCAGTATGTAACGCGCGTTTAAATCCAGTCCACCAGATCACATTTCGCACGAATCTATATGGATGTTTACGCGTGCTATGACTGTTGGATGCTAATATATATGCTGTGTTACCTCAGACCAGATTAACCAGACCAGAATCAAGACTGTTGAACACCCATCAGACGGCTTAGGATCATTTTTTTTGGCAAATTCAGTATTTTTATGAAGAAAATAGTATTAATAAATTTCAAAAAAATATACGGAAATTATGTTCATATTCATTGCACAAATCTACCATCATAATAATAGTTCTTATTAAATCATAACCGTATAGCCACACGTACATATACTAAATGATTAAAGACCGTTCGTTTTCGCATTAACAATCAACGGTGGATTTTTGATTAAATTAGTTGAAATATATTTTAAAATGATCAAGATAAAACAATAAACATACCAAACAAATAAAACCTGAATTTTGGATAAGTTTAGGTTTCGATCAAACATGAAGTGTTTCTAGCCTTACGATGTTCTCATCTTGCGGCGGTTGGATGGACAGCCAAATGGACATATAAATTAGTCAAATTTTCTTACAATGAATTGAATGCGATACACTTTGATTTGCACGGTTTGGATCGATAAATGAGTAAAGTACGTGTATAGTTCTTCATTAGCTAACACAACAAAGGTTCATGTTGCATGTTCATGTGTGTAGGATGTGAGAAATGTAAACAACAACATGCAATGTTATGTATTATTTTCATTAAATAAATAATTTACAAAATCAAAAAACATTTGGAAGAGTGCATTGTACACTAGATTTACTAGATAATATAACAAAGACATGCATCAATTTAGAATTTAGGCTGTATTACAAAAACCTCCACATAAGTGCACAACCACTATCTAAAAAATAACATTAAACCATTAAAATACAACCACATACTAATTTAAATATCCACTACATAATTTTGTTGGATCTATATTGCAATAACTAATTTATTTAATTGTACAAATAAATCATTACTAATTTGTAATAACTAGAATTATCTAATTAAGAATAAGGATAACAATAAACACCCATCTTTGAATCTGCTTATTCCAAAAAAATTCGGATTCCCTCCACAAGTTCAATAGAGGGATCCAGCTGCCAATGCCATGATAACAGAGCGACTTCAATCCTGTACAGAGCAATTCCTATGTAATATATTCTAAGTCAATACAGCTTCGACCTATATTAAGTCAAAATTGCTTTGTTAAAAAAATAACCTAGATATTTCATTTTCCCCCCCTTTCTCACTGAAAAAATTTAGGCGCCCGCCTTTCCCCCGATAAACCCCTCTATTACCCTCAATGTCGCCCCATTTTGCATCATTCCCTCCTTTAATTTCTCACTCATCTAAAGAGAGAAACTCTCCCAGAGATAACCTACCCGTCACTCTCAATTTCCTCTTCTGTGCCCTCACCTTACACCAATCGGCACTTCGAGGAGGCAGTTTCAAAAGCTCATCAGATCGATTTGGCAAAACTCCGTACTCACATGTGATTAATCAAGGCGTTGGTAATAAGTACTTGATATTTAGCGGGTTCACATTTCCATTTTATGTGTCTTCATGTAATTTTTGGGGTTCGGATGTGAAGTGATAGATTTTGGTAATTCCTTGACAGTACCATTAAAGAGTTGAGGCTCTAACTGGTTAACAAAGGAAGAAGCTCCATTTAGTGTCAACTTTAAGTTTACATGTGCCATGAACAT
Organism: Carex pumila; assembly: GCA_033356055.1. Lineage (NCBI taxonomy): Eukaryota > Viridiplantae > Streptophyta > Magnoliopsida > Poales > Cyperaceae > Carex > Carex pumila. The sequence continues at coordinate 8,466 of JARJHM010000855.1, forward strand.
CAAAAACAATTAGTGTCAACTATGACAATTCAACTTTATTTTGTATTATTTAATTGTCTTTAGTACCACTCGCAGCTTTGACCATTATGTCTAAATAATTATATAGCAGCACTAAGAAAAACTTTAAGATAATTAATTTCTTATCAAGCTAAGGTCTTACCGTGTTATTAACTGAGCTATTGTGTACATGTAAGTTTGTTACTGAGTTTAAGTGTTCAGGTGTTAGTTTTACAGCTTATTAGGTCTGGGTTTGTAATATTTAGTTTGATGGTGTAATTTTTGGGTAATGGGTATGGTCCTGGTAACCGTTGTGCGTTCTTAGGCCGTAAAATTCAGTACCATTTGGTCTGGAACCTTTTATGTATATTTTCATGTAGATGAAACAATGAGATCTCCCTTATGTCCAAATAAATACAACACTGGAGGCACCTGCATTTTCTAGATTAACTTAAGAAGTATGCATCTTTAGGTCTTTCGTCTACAAGTACAACTGAACTGAAAAATGCATGTTTAATTGCTCGGCTGTTATGTAAACGAACAACATTTTGACTTTAGAATGATATAACACATCTGTCTGATTTTTTTTTCTTCTTGTTTGACTGGTAGGACATCAAATATGGCACCTCGAAAAACCAACACCTCAAGAGCAACAGCTACTAAGTACGGCAGGAAGAAGCGCACGGCAGACCAACAAGTTGTGACTGGGGAGGGAGCAACTGCTACGCTGCAAGGGGAAATTGCCTTATCCCAACCACCGAAGAAAAAGGGACGAGGCCCTGGAAAAACAGTAGACTCGATAGAGGGCATAGAGAATAGGCCAGTGATATGGCCGGTTGGGGATCATGAGTTCACCTGTGACGAAGATCCGCGGGAGATAGTGAAATCCATTACTAGACTGGCTCTGAACTACATGCCGTCACCATTAAGATCCTATCACAGCTTTGATTTAGATACAAAAAATGATGTTGAGAAGGCGTTCTTGGTACCATTTTCTCTGTTATTTCCTTCAGCACTGCATATATCGATTTAATGATAATCTTATCTGATAACGATCTGACCTGTTCGATAACCAAAAGTTTCAGTCTAGGTCCAACATATTTCCATACCTACTAATTTAGTATTATCTTTAATTCTCCTATATTTTGGTCAGAGATGATAATTGAAAAACACAATTCTCCTTCATGAGACCAAATTTGATACCTCAAAATGAATAAAGATACTTGTAAGGACCTCCTTGAAAAAATTATATCAATCCTTGAGTGCTCCCAAACAAAAGGAACCCACATCTATGCAATCCTTGTATATATGGACCAAGCCCTTAACAGTCATTCAAGTAACTGTTTTCTATATCGCTGACTCCCAATACACTCTGACTTTTACTTATACCAGACTATTGCCAATTATAAACTGAAATTTTTTCTTACTACCTATGATTGAACTTAGTACCACATATTATGCAATCATCCATCAATTTTCTGATTTTTTCATTACTACAGGAGAGGTTCACATATCGGCAAGGGGAAGATCCTAACCGCTGTCGGACAGTCCTAGATGCAATAGCTAACAAAAGATACGGTGAGGAGATGAATGCCCATAGGGACCGATGCATCAAAATATTTGAATGGGACACGGAGAAATGGAAGGGCTTCGTGCCACACTGGTGTCTTACACCCAGATTCTGGCACGGACTCTGTGACATATTTGGCTCAACAGATTGGCAAGATTTGAGTAAAAAAAATAGGAAGAACCGTACTGGATCTGGACTTGAAGTCGCGCACTACGGCGGATCAGCAAGCATGCACCAGCATCAGAAAAAACTTGTAAGCTTTACAACATTTGTGTTACAAAATTACTATCAGTCTCAAATAACTCTACAATCTGACATTTGCCCATTATTGTTTTTCCGTTGCTGTGTGGAGAAAACTCTATTGAATGACACTGAACCAACAAAGGAGCAGCTTTATCTCCACACCCATTGTAAACTACCAAGTGGCAAATCACCTGTGTTGGCCCAGATAGAGGCTTCCCAAAAAACTAAAGATAGTGATACTACTAGCCTCGTGAACGAATCAGCAATTGATGGGCCTGCCAATCAGGACTACCCTTATGATTCCAACTCTTACCAATTCACCAACGCGAGAGCACAGAAAGTCTATGTAAGTAGTAACTTCCTGCCAAATCAACAATGTGTGTATCTGAAAAGTGGGGTTCATTGCTCTGTTGATTTTACTTACTTTCAAATATAGAAATGTGACATACTCAATTGGAAATGTACCAACTGTTATTCCTCTTCAAAACTGTTTGTAAATTCATTATTGTTTTCCGTTCTTTCCAACATTGCTTGGAGCAACAGTGCAAGGATTTCTGGATTATTAATTTTCTAGGTTCATCTTACACACAAATGGTGACAGTCCCGTAAGAAATTAATGGTTCTGTATTTTGTAGTGTTTTACATGCTACATTGAAATAAAAAAAACTAGACCATCAGCTGCACTAGTTTCAACACCGTTAGATAGAAAATTAACATAGAAATCAAATTGAAATTTTAATTTTTAACTTTATTTAACATTACACTTTATTTTTTCATATGTTAATCATTATAGGAAGATGTTACAGAAAAAATGGCTGATGATGCAAATCATGACAAGGACGAGAATAGTCTGTTCATCGATGCGGTGGGTGGTCGGAAACGTGGCAGGATAAGAGGGTTTGGAAGTGTGCTCGACAACCATTGTACTCGTGGACAACGACCCCCTACGGTGTCTTCTGTTTCTGGCATCACAAATATTGGTGAGAAAGTATTCACGGAATCACAATACTTGGCAATGTTAGAAGAACGTGATCGTCGTCAGGAGGAGGAGCGCGAAGAGAGGAAGAGAGAACAAGCAAACAATAACCACCTCTTCAGCCAATTATTCTCGATGCTTGCTGCTAATCAGACTACTTTCCCAGTATGTATACCACACGAATATCTGTTGTAAATAGTGTACCAACGGTAACTTATTTGCTACTACCAGATATAACTATGGAATAAATCTGACTGAATAATCATTAATTTCCCCACCGAGTAATTTACCCATGGTATGATGTTATTTTAGTGCAATTACAAGTATTTCAATGTTTTGAATAACTCGCTTTGGTATTATATTGAATACTGGGATTCATCAAATCCTATATTAATATAAATAATATGTCAATTGATCTGATTCTATTCTCTGTTTACTTTTATGTGGATGTAGCTTTCAATATGTCTCGCCTATAAATAAATATTTAATCAACCAATTCTTTATATAGGTTGCTCAAGCTTTAAGTTCTGAAATCCCCAATGAGGTGGTAGTGGGTGAAATGCCTCATTTACAGGTCAGATCTTTACCTAAATAACTAAATCTTGTTAATGTTACTCTAATAATAGTTGTTGTGATATAATTAATCTGACTCTATAAATAAGCTGACACTGTATTGTAACATACCAGACCAGCAAAACTCCGATCAAGAATATAGCATTTACTTGAAGATCGACATAGCATTGGTAGACATGTGTTTTGTCCATGTCCCAGTCCAAAAACTGTAATATTATTACTCTCCGACAGAAATGCCTCCCTCTTTGGGGTATGAGCTATGACAATTGTTATCATAATTAAATTAGGAAAGGGAAGCCTTGATTTAGGTCAGTCCATAGTACGTAGACTGATAGTGCTATGTGTTTACCAATTGAACTTGTCATTTTACAGTTTCTCATCATACTTTTTACTGCAACCCAAAGATTGAACTACTACCGTTCCTCATCTTACATTTTACACCTTTTAATGTATCATTTTAATGCCACCTTATTGTCATACACACTTCTTGCAAAATTAGTACCATTAATTTTGGTCATGTTATAAACAAAACTAACATCCTTTTACTTGGGCACTGTGGTGTACGTAGGATCTAGCCACTGCTATTAGAGGTCAGCAGGGAGGGCCTTACCAATCACTCTTAAGTCAGGCACCAGCTGGACAAGAGGCAACAACAGGTGAAGCTGCAATGGACATGTGGTTTCGGACAAACAACTAGCACAATGGCCCGGCATTCTAGTAACCCTTTTAGCATCAGTAGGTTGTTGTTATGTTGTTTTGTAAATTTTTGTATATGGTTTAACCACATATTTTGGGTCTAGGCACAAGCCTTTTACATTAAAGTGGTTATGGTATTTTGTTTTTGGCACAAAGAATGTTTGATATATAATATTATGTTGATGAATGGTTATTACAAGGTTTCTCCTTAAAATGCAATGTGTTGTAAATGTAAATGATTATTACAGCTTATTTAATTTGAAATGTAAATGATTATTACAGCTTATTTAATTTGAAATGTAAATGATTATTGGGTGGGAATTGGCTTTGTACTGGGGTGGTACAATATTGGTACTAGATTGTAGAATTATAAAATTCTGATTTTCTTTTTCATTTCTCATCAGTTATTTACATCACAACATCCAGTCAAAAAAAAAAAAAAATTTCCTGGCAATTAAAATTGTGGGACCCACATTAATACCCATGCAATTAATCAAGTGGGTCCCACTGTCGATGCCCATGTAACAAAACGGGTGGGCCCCACAATCCGTGGCCATGCAAATATTCAGCTGGGACCCACATCATCCCCTCCTTGTTAATACTCATGTGGGGACCACGTTCCTCACCTTGCAAATACTTAGATGGGTCCCACGCTTCTCTCCTTGCAACTACATGGATGGGACCCACGGTTCTCTCCTTGCAATTACTTAGATGGGTCCCACGTTTCTCTCCTTGAAAATACTTGAAGGGGTCCCACGCTTCTCTCCTTGCAACTACTCCAGACAGGCGCTAAAGCTAAAAGTTGTTGCATGTGTACTTGTTGCAAGAGCTAGCTCATGTTAAAAGCCATTTCGGAGTAGTAACATGGGTGTGCTGAGCAGTTGCAAGGAGGGTATAGGCATGGGTACTTGTAACATGAGGGGGCGCATGTTAATAACGTTTTTGGGGCTTATAACATGAGCACGCGCATGTAACAAGCCATTTTCAGACCCTTGGTACAAAATAGAATTCTAGTAGTGGTACTGTTGATTTTTAAGAGTAAGAATGACGAGAGTGGGGAGGGCTCGGATTGCCAAATTTGACTGCCAGGAATAAGGCGTTGGTATTGAGGTGGTGGTGGCGACTTCATGCGAATCCGAAATCGTTATGGACAGAGACAATCCAAGCGATCAAAGGAAGGGTAACGCAGCCGGGCCCTAAGATTTTCATACTGGCGGGATCATTTTTTTGGAGACAATTGCAAGGACTACAACCACTATTTCAATGGTCGTCACAATGGAAGATTGGTAATGGGTTTACAATCTCCTTTTGGTTTGACCATTGGGGTCAGACAGTGGTTTATACGGGTCAGAATCCCAGACCAAGGCGCCAGAGACTATCACTACGGGAAGCAGTGCCTATAATTGAGGAACTGGATCAGCAACTTGTCCAACAGGTAATAGAAATAACCTTCTCGCAAGAGCTGGATGTACTGGTATGGCGCTGGGAGGCAACAGGGCTGTATAGTGCGGCATCACTATATAGGATCTTCATGAGCGGTGGAAAGATCAAATTTGGAGGAAGGAAGTTATGGAAATACAGAGCACCTGAAACGGTTAAGATCTTTGTATTCCTAATGCTTCGTCAACGTATTCTGACACATGATATGTTGTCAAGAAGGAATATACCATGCGCCATGCATTGTGTAATGTGCCAATCATGCCCGATGGAGACAGCCCTGCATCTGTTGTTTACATGCTCCTATGCGATGAGGGTTTGGAGAAGGCTGAGTTCATTAATAGGTTACAACATACTGGTAATGGGGCATGATATTGAGACAATTTGGCTTCGATCAATAAAAGGACGGCCAAATAGACCAGGTTCCTGGGTGGCAAAAGGACCATCTCTGTTGATGTGTGCGTGCTGGTTTATATGGAAGCAAAGATGTGACCAGATATTCAGAGGGCACAGTATGCAACCAGAATTGCTGGCAAGGGTAATTCTGCAAGAGGCAAAGCTGTGGTTTGAAAATTGTTAGTGCATTCTACAGAGGTAGGCTAGAGAACACGGTTGTAAGGAGCATGTGTAAATGTTGTAAAAGTTGTAACACCTAGACAGCCACTGTCTAGTTTTCAAAAAAAAGAATGACGAGTAGTATTTGTGTTATTGCTATTCTGATGATTATTTACAAATGGGTTAACAATGTATATTTATACATTACATTCCCACGGTTACCGAATCTGCTGAAATCCGAGGTTGGTATTGTTCACCCTGAAATCCCTGCAATCCGAGATCGGTATTGTTCACTCTAATTTGTCTATATTAATCTTCAAACTGCCTTGGATCTAATCCTTTGTTAATACATCTGCTAAATTTTGGTTCCTTGACAAGAAATATAATTGATCCTAATCCTATAGAATTTTTGTTCCTATGCTTTAAATGTTGTTATATGCTATTTATTACTGGGTAAACATTTTGATATAGCAGTTTTTAATTCATGGAGCACATGAGTCATAGGTATGATATAATCATGTAGTGTTGTTTGATTCCATTGTCCGTGTGTTGTGTGAATTAAAAACTGCTCTGTCAAAACCTTCACCCTTCCTACTGTAAGTAAAGCTCGGCGAGTGTATCTAATTTCAATAATGATATTTGTTCAAAACAACCGGCCGGGTTATATATAGTTGCAAATTAAACGTGACAACCAATCGAGTATTGACAAATTTTGAGAACGATATATACCTGAACATGCCATCCATAGATGTCCATAGTGGGCACATACTATTGAAGTATAGGTTCGCGAGTTGAATCTGTATCTTAGTATACTGTACTTAATATAAAAAAAAATAATCACTTTTGTACCCGCACTACAGTATTCGCATTTAAAGAAATAATGTATTATGGTTCCCACTAATTATATTGTGTCCACTAATTATTATTCTTAAAAGATATTATATAGTCTCAACTAATTATTATTCTAAAATTCCAGCAGAATTCTTTCAAAGTCTCGGCACTAATTCTGCATCAATATTTTTTTAACAAAAATAGTTGACCTCATAAAAATAAATACTTCAGTGAATAGATATAAATACTTTCAATACTTAGATATTAATACTTTCAGTGTCATATGTAAAAGGAGGAGGTATCTAATTACAACATTATGGCAGTCTAGGTCCTCACAAGCAGTTATGTAAAAATTACAACATTGTTTACTATATAGATATAAATACTTGTGTTCTTTGAACTATATATTTCAAAATTTGACTATTAATATTAAAAAAAAGTTATAGATCTGGAACGATTGTAGTCCCCACAAGCAATTATGGCAGTTTAGGTGTGGGTATGACGTCAGAAATTTCAAAAAAAAGTGCGGGTATGATTATTTAAAAATAATTAATTTATCATTTACATTGTTTACTATATAGATATAGATACTTGTGTTCTTTGAACTATATACTTCAAAATTTAACTATTAATATTTAAAAATAAAGTTACAGATCTGGAACAATTGCGGTCTCAACAAGTAATTATGGCAGTTTAGGTGCGGGTACAACATCATAAATTTTAAAAAAAAGTGCGGGTACGATTATTTAAAAATAATTAATTTATCATTTACATTGTTTACTATATAGATATAAATACTTGCGTTCTTTGGACTATATACCTCAAAATTTGACTATTAATATATTAAAAAAAGTTACAGATCTAAAGTGGAGTTATAGCAGTTTGGTCTCCACAAACAGTTATGACAGTTTAGGTGCAGGTACTGTAGCGCGGATACTCATATCAGCTTCCTCTAAAAAATAGAAGCATAATTTCTATTCTTACTAAAAGATGTTTTTTTTTTTAATCTAAATACACTCCGTTGATTTTATTAAATCTTGTTCACATACTGAACGAATTTAATTCTTTCTAGCTCAAGAATCAGCTACTCATGTATACAAGAATGAAAGAAGCGTGCTATAGGATAATATTCAATACAAAGAAATTTCCTTTTTCAAATAATAAATTACAATTTACCACCGATGTTTAGTCAATTTTTCACCGACTTGTGATTTTCCTCATAATCATGTACAGTGGAAACTTTTTCTGAAAAATTTATGTAATCCAATATAAGCTTAATAAATCATAGATACACAAAATAATCATTAGTTAAATTAGAATCACAAAAAATACGTGTAATATAGTCTACAAGAGATTTTCGCACTTTAAAATGTTTTCTGAGTTGAAACCGAACGGTTGTATTTGATCAGAATGAAATTTTGTGGCACAACTCTGATCATTAACATAACAAAATAAAGTCGGCAAAGCCTGGGGATTTTTTTTTTAAAATAAAATTACTGTAAAATAATTAAAGAGAACAAGCCTCGTAGAATCTATTTTTCGTAAAATAGCCTCTACCGATCCATAAAAAATTCTATTCCACACCGATCCTAGGGACCGGTGAAGCATTTTTTTACCCTTTTTTGCACACGGTAGAACGTTGCCATAGAAGATCTAAAATTGTGCTACACCGACCCTACAGATCGCGAGGGTTTTTTTGCAAATTAGGGCCTGATGGGGTCCTTCCTTGTCCTTCTTCCTTCCAGCAGCCATTACCATTTGAACTCGTTTTTTTTAATCTTGTTTATCCTCAATATATTCAACTATTTCTCAATCCAATTGTTTCAAAATTTTGGAATTGTTTAAGAGATTGGGAAACTCTTCAGATCTACAATTTTGACGAGGTAAATATTTCTCTTTTTTAATTTTTTATTTTAGCCAAATTTAAATGAATAACTAAATTAATTTAGTTTGTTTACTATATTTAGATTGTTTTTGTGAAATGTAGTGTTAAATTGTAGTGTTTAGTATGTTTTTGTTTAAGAGATTGGAAAACTCTTTAGATCTACCATAATACACATTGATCAATAGCAGTGACATTTTGCTGAGCAAAAATCAAACACTAAATTAACTCTAAATATTTTTTAATTTTACAACAATAAATATAAAGATATGAGTAAAAAAAACTCACAATAATAATCAAAAGACGATGCTGAGTCCAATGATGGTGGCGATCTGTTCATATGACAACTCTACTGAATTTCAAAAAAACGAAATAATGAAAGAAAGAACAAAGAAGAAAAAATAATGGAGGTTGGGCAAAGAAGAAGAAGGGTGCGGCTGGATTTTTGATAAAGTCTGAACCTACACCTATCCACAGGATCGGTGGAGGAATTTTTTAAGCTCCACCGATCCACATGATTGGTGCAGGGTTGTTTTAGTGTGGTCCTCCGTGTAATTGGTGTGGCAGCCACAAAAATGCTCCACCGGTCTCTAGGACTGGTGTAGAAAGTGTTTTTTTTGCTCTACTGATTTGTAGAATCGGTAGAGGTCATTTTTCGAAAATCCAACAATGCAGGGCTAGTTCTGTTTAATTATTTTAGAGTAATTCTATTTTTTTTTTTTGGAAATCGAGCCTAGGACACTTGTCGAACGGGTCCATTTGGAGGAATTCATATCACCTATAGTAACTCAAATTTTGAGTTTGCATCTGGACCGTCCGATCTACTTTGGCACAAATATTGAATGACCGGAACATTCTACCACGCCCATATTAGCACGGATTCTGATTACGGTCCAGAGTTAGGCTGGGGTGCTATGGATAGCATAGTGGCCCCTATGCTACGGCTCCATATTCGAGTTTTTAAAATCCAAACGGTCGATCCAAACCGTTCATCTTATTCTACATATTAATATATGCTTGGAGACCAAATTTTATAATTTTATAAATTTTTTTACTATTTATTAAGCCACTTTGAAAATCGCTAATCCAACGGTTTTACTGTTTTGTGCAGTCACCGTTGGATCAACAATTTTGTAAAATACTTAATAAATAGTAAAAAAATTCAGAAAAATGTAAAATTTGGTCTTCAAGCATATATTAATATGGAGAATAAGATGAACGGTTCGGATCGACCGTTTGGATTTTAAAAACTCAAATATAGAACCGTAGCATAGGGGCCACTATGCTATCCATAGCACCCCAGCCTAACTCTTACGGTCCATATTAAATTTCAAATTTGGTGTTACTTAGGGGACCTCGATTCCGGACGAATTGGGAGATCCTCATTCAAAAAAAAAAGCAACTAATGGTATTCCACCTTTTACGCTCCCACGGATTGATACCATACTTAATCCACACCGTCCGTTCAAGCCAATCCAACGCTCCAAATAACAACTGCAGAACCCAAAATTTTCCAATTCCCTCTCTCCCCGCCTTTTAGAAAAGAAAATAATAATAAATCTCTTTATAAATTCCCGGTCATCTCCTCTTCAAAATCAAAGTCTATTTCTTTTCACTCTCGCAAATTCTCCTCAAACCATTGCATTCCCATTTTACACCTGAAATGGCTCGTACGAAGCAAACCGCTCGCAAATCTACCGGTGGCAAGGCGCCACGTAAGCAACTCGCGACCAAGGCTGCCCGCAAGTCCGCCCCTGCAACTGGTGGGGTCAAGAAGCCTCACCGCTTCCGACCAGGCACAGTGGCACTTCGTGAGATCAGAAAGTACCAGAAAAGCACAGAGCTTCTGATTAGGAAGCTGCCCTTTCAGAGGCTGGTAAGAGAGATTGCTCAGGATTTCAAGACCGATCTCAGGTTCCAGAGCTCGGCTGTAGCAGCGTTACAAGAAGCAGCTGAGGCATATTTGGTTGGGTTGTTTGAGGATACGAATCTGTGCGCGATTCATGCCAAGAGGGTTACGATTATGCCCAAGGATATACAGCTAGCTCGTAGGATTCGTGGTGAGAGGGCTTAGTTAATTGCTTGGTTAATTGGGGTTGTTTTGAGCTTATAATTCGTGGTGTGGTTTTGTATAAGATATCAATGGATGGCTTAGTTAATTTAGTGGTGGTAGTGTCAATGTGACAAATATGGCTTAGTTAATTTAGTTTTCATATATGATGTTGCTGGTAGTGTCAATGTGACAAATATGGCTTAGTTAATTTAGTTTTCATATCTGATGTTGATGGTAGTGTCAATGTGACATTTGTCATTGAAGCGGCATACAGTGGCAACTGTCTGACGAAATGCTTGAAAAAATGTGGCCCTATTACAGAGGGAAATGCTTGACGCTGTCCAACAGTGGCGTTAACTATCTAACTATATGATTGTTGTTTTCTGAAAATCTCTAATTATCATTTGAAGTTTGATAATTGTGAAATTCCAAAATTAGATAAGAAGATACTTTGAATGATTTTAGTTTGTTGAACTGTTTGCCATGTCTAGATATGTAGTATTTTATTATGATCAGGGGTAGAGCTATTTGTGAACAATAGGGATCAGCACATATGGAGTCAATTATATAAAAAATTTCAAACTATGAGAATCAATTATATAAAAATGTATGTGAAGAATAAAAGTCAATGTTAATGTATCATGATATTTTGTACTAAATTATATAGAAAATTAAATATAAATGCAAAATATATAAAATTAAATGAGGAAAATTAATCTTCTTGAATCTAAGTAAATCCATCTTTGTGGTAAAAATGTTTGGGAGCTTAATTGCAGCTGTAAAGCTGTTTGAATCTTTTGTGCTGGTACAATTTGGTGGTGGAAAAATATATTGTTTTTGTCTTATTGTTAAAGAAAATGCGCACATATATTTATTCGCAGATTTTTAGTCATATGATATGCATTGGCATTTGGCAACGCAAATTGGTGCCTATTTACTGGGAAATTTTCGTTTGAAGGAAACATTATCATGATTAATTAATTATAAATATTATTTCGGGAGTAACTACAGTGTTTTAAATTCATCCATTTTTTTGTAAACTTAATTTTAAAATTTATTGAATTAGTTTTGAACGATGAATCTAAACTACTAAGTCTATTTATCTTATGTGTAATGTGTAGATGGATTTTAACGATTTGAATTTGTTATTTGAAGTCTCCGATAAATTTTAGAGTGAGTTCAAAAAAAAGTTTGATGAACTTAAAACACTCTAGTTCTACTCTTTGCTTGGTTCATATTAAGAGTGTCGATGCTATAAAATGACACAATTTTTAGAAACACAGTTTTATATTCCAAAATTTAAAATTCAAACTATCGATCTTAAATTTTTAAATTTCTTTTTGTATAAAATCAACAAGCAAACGAAAAGAAATACGGTATTGCACCGAATTTGATCCATTTATTTTATGGACTCGATATCATGCGAAATCAACCACAAAATAAGAAGTTTGACACGTTTATTTTATGAAAGCTGATAATTGTACCCCAAACAAAATATCAGCGTGCGTCCCCCAACCTTCTAGAATGTCAGTGATAAAATGAGCATGTTTTACTTCATACAACACAATAACAGTATGAATCTTTCTTTATTGTACAACATTTCACTGCATGAAGCGAAAAATACTTTGTTCAAAAAGTTAACAAAAGCAGCGTCAAATGCAACGAAACAATCGTATAATTTAAACATATAAAAAAAAAGCATTTAATCCAATACGTTCTAGTGTTTAACTTTTATTGTAAATGAGTTAAATTTTAATTTAAAAAAAAAAAACAAATCCCCCAAAGCGTCCCCGAGCACAAATTTACATCTCTAAATTTGAACCAATACCCCAGCGCATCCTCGAGCATAAAATTTAAAACTCTAAATTTGTACCAATACCCGAGCGCGTCCCCCACCAAAATTTTACAACTTTGAATTTTATGTTAGTCAAAACTACTAGTTCTAAACAAGCAAACCTCTATTAAATAACAATGAAACTACTGGTTCGAAACAACAATTGTTAGCAGCCTCATCAATTATTTTATGTTAGTCAAAATCCCAATAATTACAATTTCTAAGCATGCAAACCTCTGTTAAATAACAATGAATTACTACTTCGAAACAATCATAAAATTAGAACTTGTCCCAATAATGCCGATTTCTAAGCATGTAAAGCTCTATTAAATAACAATGAAATTTGAGATTAGCTCTATTCTTTCGTTTCTTTATCATTGTTGCAAAGTTCTTCACTAAGCTATTTTTTCAGTTTAAATCTTAGAAGTAATAAAGAAATAACTAAATAGTGGGGTTCAAATGCGTTTAGAATCTAGCAAATCTTAAAAAAATGTTCTTCTTTTGATTTGATACTTTGTTTGTGTACTTTGTGCATAAAACAAAATTTTGAGAAACAATGTCAATTTCTAAGCATGTAAAACTATATTAAATAACAATGAAACTACTACTTCGAAACAACAATTGTTTACAAAACAATATAAACATGTGTGTAAAGCATATAAACCTATGCAAGTAAACCAATATATAATGGCAAGAAAACAACATTTTAAAGCATATAAACTTGTGTGTAAAGCATATAAACATGTGTGTAAAGCATATAAACCTGTGTTTACAAACACATTTTAAAGCATATAAACCTATGTTTACAAAAATTAAAAAAACTGTGTTTACAAACATATTTTAAAGCTTATTCTTCAAACATATTTTAAAGCATATAAACCTGTGTTTACAAACATTGAAAAATATTCATTTAATGGATTACTTGTTCAAAATGGAGACTGTATTTTTAGTTATTAAATATCAAAAGCTGTTAATTTGCATAATTAAAATTAGAACCAATCCCCCATCGCGTCCCCGAGCTAACTGGGTTTAAATTGTACTTTAAAGTACGTTCAAGTAAGTAGTTAATTAATGATTAGAGGACCGTTAACAATCTGGGGGACTAATTCGGGGATTGGTGATTACAACTGTTTCTAACAAACTGTCCACGAAATTAAAGCGCAATACAAAAGCATGCAAAGCTAATGTTTAAAGCAATCAATGTAAAACTGCAATGTGTTAAAACAGCAATTTGTTAATTAATGGCAAATTAATAAATTACCGTTATTAGCGGACGATTAAACCCAGTTAAACCAGTTCGGGGACGGGCTCGGGGTACATGAACATTTCTCTTATTTTATAGGCTTCTAGTTTTATGCAATGGAATTAAAAAAAAGTTGTAAAACCTTCAATGAATGCATCTTCTATGAAGAAGAGGGAGATCATAAGTTTTGATTTTTTTTGAATTTTTTGAATTTTAATTTTGTAATGTTAACAAAAATGTTTCTCCAACTTGTGACGTTAAAATTCTTATTTTTTTGGGATAAATTTTATTGATAATATATTTTTTTTATGATCGTGACAACTAATTAAACGATCATGAAAATAAACAGTAAAATTTTAGGTTTTTCTTTATGGTTTAAATTGGTTTTGTATTAAGTTAGATGAATCATGAATGTTATTCTGCATGCAAAAATTAGGAGAGGAGCTAATAAGTTCATGTAAGAGAAGACGGTTATCTCTGAATTTTGAAAATATGGGCCTATATTTATAACGGAGAATTTTAATTTTCGAATCCAGCACAGCCTTTTTTTGTTTTCTTTTCTAGTCCAATTTGTAAAATCTCTCAGACGGTAGGGGTGCAAACGGATCAGTCAATCCATATCCGTATTCGTATTTTTTTTCGGATACGGATACAGATCGGATAGTAATCGGATACTGATACGGATCGGATATTTAATGGATACGAATATAATTCGGATTTCTAATTCAAAATATATATCTAATTAACTTGTTCCGCCATTACAAAATATATATCTTATTAACTAAAATTCACCAACATAACTATAACTTTAATTAAAAATACCAACACAAAAGATACTCTTTAACGATATTCTAATACAAAAGATAAATAGACACAAAAGATATTCTCTCAAGTCTTAACACATTAATCATTGTCAACATTTTCAAAAACAAGATCCATCTTCTTCTTATTCTTCGATAAAATCAAAAACTGAAGCCGCACAACCGGAAATTAAAAATAATAATTGAAATTAATATTTAATTTTTAAAAGAATCAATATTGTTTTCTTATTCAAATAACATGAACTCTATACCATATGAATTAAAAAATTGAATTAAGAATGTGTACTATCAGTGAAGAACATAGATACTTATTTTAGTTGAATTAAGATTGTGTACTGTAAGTACAGAACATAGATGCTTATTTTAGCTCCTGAGTTTTTTAAAAATACCCAAGTTTATTAATATTTTATTATAAATAACCAGATGTTTGGCAAAATTATATTTTTGCCCAAACCATTTGGAAATTTTAATTCAAACCGTAAGATTTCCTTATGGTTTGGAAAAAAAAAATTTCAAACTGTAAGATTTCCTTACGGTTTGAAATTTTTTGTTTTTGTTTTTTGTTTTTTGTTTTTAGCCCAACTTTGCACTTCTGGTTAACATATCAAAACACCTTCAAAAATTATTAAAATTTACCAACATGCACTCTTGACTTCATAGAACAATACTGTGAAGTTTCATACAAAATCTCAAAACATATCGTGAGATATCATCTCTCAAAAATTGCCCGAACTGCTGAAAGAGTGCTTATGAGCCCAAATTTGCACCTCTGATTAACATATCAAAACACCTTCAAAAATCATGAAAATTTACCAACATGCACTCTTGACTTCATAGAACAATACTTTGAAGTTTCATACAAAATCTCAGAACAGATCGTGAGATATCAGCTCTCACAAATTGCCCGAACTGCTGAAGAAGTGCTTCTAAGCCCAAATTTGGGAGTTCTGATTAACATAAAAAAAACACCTTCAAAAATCATGAAAATTTACCGACATGCATTCTTGACTTCATAGAATAAGACTGTGAAGTTTTATACAAAATTTCAAAACAGATCATGAAATATCGGCTCTCCAAAATTGCCCGAACTGATGAATGAGTGTTTCTGAGCCCAAATTTGCACCTCTGATTAACATAACAAAACACCTTCAAAAATCATGAAAATTTACCGACATGCATTCTTGACTTCGTTATATTTTATCGTTCTTGCGTAGTGTTTAAAAATAACAAAAAATACTATTTCATTATAAAATTCATACAAATCTCTAACTTAATAAAAAATAATAATTAAAAAAAACTTTCATACATATACAAATAAAGTTCATACAAACCTCAAAATGAAAATTGTTCACAAAATAAAAGTCATCTAATTAAATAAGTTCTCAATACATTGAAATAGACTGCATGTTAAGTTCTATGACTCCGAAGAAAACGCAATCCCAATCTTGAACAAGGACAGTCGATATTTCACGATCTGTTTTGAGATTTTGTATGAAACTTCACAGTCTTATTCTATGAAGTCAATAATGCATGTCGGTAAATTTACATGATTTTTGAAGGTGTTTTGATATGTTAATCAGAGGTGCAAATTTGGGCTCAGAAACACTCCTTTAGCAGTTCGGGCAATTTGTGAGAGCCGATATCTCACGATCTGTTCTGAGATTTTGTATGAAACTTCACATTCTTGTTCTATGAAGTCAAGAGTGCATGTCAGTAAATTTTCATGATTTTTGAAGGTGTTTTGATATGTTAACCAGAGATGCAAAGTTGGGCTAAAAAAAAAAAATTCCAAACCGTAAGGAAATCTTACGGTTTGGGCAAAAATATAATTTTTCCAAACATCTGGTTATTTATAATAAAATATTAATAAACTTGAATATTTTTAAAAAACTCGGTTTTAGCTCTATCCAAGATTTCAAGTAAATAATTTTTTGTTTCCTTTTCATTTATTAATTTTAAAGCTTCTACTACATGTAAGACCTATCATCGATATATTTTCAATCTTTCACTAGATATTATAAAGAACCTAAGCATGGAAAATTTTTGTGATTAAAGAATACCAAGTATGTAAAATTGTTGCACCTAGTTACTGGAGCCTCAACAAAAAAATCACTAGACTAAATTAGAAACTAGCAAAATAATAAAATATCAACAGAAGAATAATAGTTAGTAGGGCCTCAACATTACACTAACCTGAAATCTTCATCAACTAAAAAAATTTCTTTCAAGGAGAGACTTCACACAGCAAGTATTTTTTTTCTTCCAAAAGTTCATTGAAACAACGGTAGTTTCATAAGTTAAAAGAAAATGATATAATTAAGAAAACAATACATTTCTTATCACCTCTGATTTAGTCTTATATGCACACTAACGCTTCAACAGCTTCTGAGTCTAGTTTGTTTCTATAGGCATTAATGACACGACCACCAGTGCTGAAAGCTGACTCTAAAGCAACCGTCGACACCGGTACAGCCAACACATCTCGAGCAACTTTAGACAAGATTGGGTATTCTTGACCTTCTGTTTTCCACCAACCAAGCACATCAAAATTTTGACCTTTTGGCCATGCAGTAGCACATCTCTCTATGTATTGATCTAGGTCAGATTTGATATTCCATGATTGACTTCTCTCCAACACAAATTGATCGAACTCACTTTCTCCATCCTCGTCACCATCACCCGAGTCACTGTGGGAATAGAACCCCCGCCAACATGTGCTACTTGTTGTACACTACTTTCGTACTTCAATACATATTCTCCATGTTAGTCTTTTAAAACCCTTTTGAATTCTTCCAATTCACGTGATCCCCCATTTTCATATATTCGGGGATAATAAAACTCAATAAACCCCATCTTATAACGTGGATCTAGAAAAGAAGCTATTGCTAGTACGATGTTCAATTGGTCCCAATACTTGTCAAATTTTTGGTTCATTGAAGAAGCCATTTCAACAAAAATTGGTTTTTCATGTTTAAGACAATCTCTAATTCTTAGTTTGATTTCACAAAAATTTTGAAAGAACAAGTTAGATGTTGGATAAGAAGTACCCGAGAGAATCTCGGTTACTTTATGGAAGTTCTTTAAAATTTTACATAGCTTAATTGCCTCTTTCCACTCTTCACTTGAAGGAAAATTAGGAAATCGTGCATGGTTGAGGATGTGCATCCTCTCTAATGCATCTCGGTTGTAGGTAGCGTCTCTTAGTCATATAGGTCGAGTTTCATCTTGTAGAGACATCCAAGGAGAGTGCTCTCGTTGTGTCTAACTTGCACTCCTTAACTCTTCTCTCAAATTCTTCCCTCAATTGAGGAGAGTTTTTCACTTTTATCACCACTTCTCGTATTTTATCACACCCTCCTTTTATGACATTTATCCCATCTTGTACAACAAGATTAATGATGTGAGCGGCACATCTCACATGAAAAAGCTTTCCACCACAACAAATGCCTCCACTTTGGTTGAGTCGCTCGACCATTTTCCTCACACACACGCCATTGGCACCATCATTATCTAATGTAAGTGAAAACATTTTCTTATCAATATTCCAATCAAACAAAACTTGCAAAACCACCAAAGCTAAGTTTGCACCCGTATGCCTCCCTTGCAAGCGTGCGAAACTAATGATCATTTTTTGGATAGTCCACTTTTCATCCATGAAGTGGACCGTTACACACATGTAGCTTCTATTCTGCCGTGAAGTCCATAAATCCATGGTGGAACTCAACCAGCATGAAAGTGACCCAAATAACTCATAAACTTTTTCTCTTTCTTCCTTAAACACATCCAATATTTCCTTTCTACATGTAGTCCGCGATTTCATAGGAAAATTGGGACGGAGGGATTTAACAAAATTGACAAAGTATTCATGCTTAACAATGCGAAATGGATACTCATGCATCATAATAGCAAGTGTCATTTTTTTACGACTCAACTCCTCATTATACTTGAATGTCTCTCCAACTGTATTAATAACTCCTTGCCCCTTACTGACTTTATGTTTTGCTTTGTAATGATTCCGTAAGTGTGAAGTTCCATGTCTGCTATTTGCATCAAAATTTTGAGAACAAACTTTGCAAGTTGCAGTGATATATTTTTCCTTCTTTCCATCTACTACTTTAGTGGTCTCTACTCTATCAAAATATTCCCAAACATCCGAACTCAATTTTTTCTGTTTTTTTCTAGGTTGGTTTTCGTTTGTAGCACCTCCAGTACCATTATTAGTAGCAACAGGTGTTGGAGCCGAATTTTGAATCGTCTCACTTTCAATAGGCCTGCTCGATGATGCCATTTAGAGTGATCACCTAAAATAGTAAAAGAATTAGTTAATCACATGCAAAATTGGTTTAAACTTATGTAGTTAATCATAGTCACGCAAAACACCGAGGACATCCAAAGCACATGTTGTTAAAAAAAATACATGCCTTACATGAAATTGATTTATATATAATTAATAGTTTGACTTATTGACCATTCAACAAAAAAAAAAATTGAACATGATCTTAAAAATGCAATAATAATTTATGTCATTCTAAGTAATTCATAATTTATGTCATTCTAATGCAAATCCAGACATTTCTAAACTGATATATAAGTATCTAGATTTGAAAAACCTGTTCGATATCTATTTGGGAAGCTATTAAGAGCATCTACATCTCTGAAACTATTAGAGTTTCTAATCTGATGTGGCAATTTCTAATCCAGTTTCAGAGATGTGGAAAAGTTTCTTATTTAGAAACTATACAGAAAAGTTTCTTATTAAGAAACTGCTTATAAACTCTATATTGGCCAAATGATTGGCTCAAATTGTTTCTCCTTTTTAATTTGTTACTGACGTGACTTAATAAAAACTCTAAAATGAATTTCAGAGATGTGAGAATTAGAAACTTTAAATACTATAATTTCTAAAAAGTAATTAACAGTTATTTAAAAATTCTTTTAAGTTTTTTAAGTTTTAGAGATGCAGATACTCTTACAAATTTCATGAAACCTGGAAGCTATAGTTTCATAAAAACAATACTTTTTCACCTTCCAGTAACAATTACAAATTTAAAATTTTTTCCAAAAAAAATCTAAAAGGCCGTGTTAGTGTACCTGAGTCAGACGCGATTGGTAAAATTTTTTCATAGGAAGGTTTTTATATCAAATGTAATCTCCTATGAAAGTTGTGATTAATAAAGCTATTGCCTACGGGCACGATTCACGCAAAAAAAAAAAAAAAAAAAAAAAATCTCCACCGCCTGACCGCCTCCCCATTTCCAATTCCGAAATTGCTAAAAAAAACGCTCCTCCTCCACTCCGTTAATTCGTTCCCCCGTCTCCCATTCTCTGTCATGTCCCGGGTCAGGAGTGACCCGTTATAATTCTTATTTTGACTCAGTCAGACTCACGTTGGGAAAGCAAGGGAATTTGGGTAGGGAAATAATTGAATCCGTTAGTACTGACAAGGAGACCCGCCGTTTAATTCTTTTGTAACAACTTTGCCTATATTAGGCTGTGTTTTGTAACAGTTCAGGATAATAATGAAAACAATTATCAATCATTTGTAATTTTACTTCCTTTCTTCCTTATTGTTTTTTCCTTACTGTTCTTGTATCGCTATTGAGAGATCAATAAAATTTGTTCCTTTCTTCTATTCAATTTGTGTTCTTCTATATTGATTGAGTTGTGGTCGTCACATTCTCCATCGCTGCTCCCACTGTCAGCAAGGTAAATTTTTTGGGTCTCAGTCTTGAATTAGTTTATTCCTGAAAGTATGAAGAGTGTTCAAAGCACGGGAGCAAAGGCTGGGTTACTACACATTCTTCCTTCTACATTGAACATTTTTTGTTGTTATTATTATTGGGCAAAATTAAAATTTCTAAAGTGTAAAGACCATAAGCATTTGGAAATAAAGACACATCTTTACATTTAGCAAATTATTTGTTGGAAGTTTGTGATTTTCGTTGTCATTTTTGTTTCTTCACAGCTGTGGCAAGCTTCGTTTCATATTTATTGCTTAGTTATTTTTTAATTTTGATAGAACCATATAGATAGCACTCACAATTTAATGTTCTCCAGCTCTTTCCATGTTTAGCATAATACAATCTTCAAGTAAGAGCATATGTTTTCTTTTACTTAACACCGCAGACTTATCTAAAATACTTCTAATTAATAAGCTCAGGTGCAAGGCAATCACGGGCAGAAGGTGGATATCCTGCAATCCTCATTTTTTTTTTCCTACCCCTGGTGAAAAAGCTGGTTACCCCCCTGCTGCTGCTTATTCATTCCTTCCTTGGCAGTCTATGCCCCTGCCGCTCAAATATGGATGATTCGGCATCTACAATACCCGACTGGGCCTATCTCCCCCAAGTAGCGGTGCATTTGATTTCAGAAAAGTTTAAATGCATCACCGATTATGTTCGATTTCATGCCGTTTGCTCTCCATGGTGCTCTGCTTCACTTCCGAAGCCGCACCACCTCCCTCATCAACTCCCGTGGCTGATGATTTCGTACTCAATAAGAAATACAGAGGATGGTGGGTTCCGGCAGTTCTACGACCTATGGGAATTGAAGATGTGCAAGATTCATCTTCTAGAGACCATCGGTAAGGCATGCTGTGCCTCCTACTTGTGGCCCCTGGTGGTACGGAGCTTTTCTTGCTGAACCTGTTAAACAGGGCCCGCGTACAGCTTCCTCTGTTTACTATTCCGGTCAAAGGTTTTGAAGGGATCTGGAGATACTTTAACACTCCACAAGGCTGACTTTCTGTTTATGTCGATGATGGGAACTTCTGTGATCACCAAGATAACATTCTCTACGGATTTGACCAATCCAAACTGCGTTATAATGGTGTTCTTTCAGAAATTCCGGGAAATCTACTTCTGTAAGGTCGGGGACTGTTGCTGGACAGAGGTCGTCATGCGTGATATGCCAACTGAAGAACTGAGAGATGCAGCGTACAATAATGGAAGTTTCTATTTGTGCTCTGAGCAAGGGCTTGCAATTTATAACCTAAACAAACACAATGGGGCCTCGCGTATATACCTTTTTGAGACAGAGCTACATTCTGTTTCCAAGTTTTTTTGGTAGGAAAATCTGAACTTTACATGGTTGTTGTTCGTAACACTGAAAATGCAGGAGGTGAGAAAGCAGAAGAGGTCACCAGGAAGGTTCCTATGCAAAAAATTGAGCTGTACCAAGTCATAGACCAAGAGTCGCAGATAAGAGATGTCAAACGGATTGCTGACACAAGTAACATTACTATTTTCTATGGAGATAACTATCACTATTTGGCTGTATGTACTGATGACTGGGACTCACTTGATGGGGGTTGTATGTACATGGAGTATGTTTGTTCGTCATCTACTGGTAATGAAATTATGCTGAATCATATGGATCCCATGAATTGTAAGGCACATGACCCATGTTATGGCATTTTTCTTGCCAAGCTAGATGATGACCAGCCTGAGCCGGTGGTGATTGGTGTCGGCAAGATGCTGCTGATTTGGCCGCCCCCACCGTCTATGTGGTTTCAGACAAACTTTGATTCACCATCAGAAAATAACACTAATTGTGGGTGTCTGACCTGTTCATTCCCTCTTCTTAGTGAGCCTGCATAATACTAACTGCTGGTAATGAAACTTTGTTTCAACTTAACAGTGAGCCTGCATAGGAGTTACTATTGTGTTTACCAGTTCAGGAGGTTACCCTACATTAGCGCTCTTAAACTGCTTTTTAGATATAGTTATTCCAGTTATGTTTATTTCATTTTTTTTTACCAGTTTCAGTATGTCAGAGTTTTAAGAAGTAGGTGTTTATTTCCAAGCAATGTTTGTTTCTTTTTCTAAGGTTTTGTAATCAGACTCTTATTTGATAATGAATTCATGCCTAGGGGCATTTCCTCAAAAAAAAAAAAAAAAAAAAAAAAAAAATTGAACTTGCTTTTTATTAGGTAAAAAATCCAGTCTCATTTAGTTCCTAAGTGAGGCCAAGTATTGTTAGAAAATAGTGCCAGTAGAACTGTTTTTTAAGTCGCTTTGGCTGCTTTGGCGTTGTTTTCACATAATTTATCCTTTTTTTATATGTTATCTGAGACTGGTACGTGTTATCAGAATTTGTGTTACTTTTGATATTTGTTCAATTAAATCCTATTATCACATAACCTTTATTTATGTCAGTGATGTGAATACTCTTTTTTTTTCTTTCTCCAATAATTGGATCTCCTCAATGGAGATATTTAGTAAAAATCCAATAAAATCAAACAAAATCTGAAATATCCTGGTTGCAAATTTTCTTTTTTTTAATTTGAATGGCCGCTCTCTCGGATCGAATTACAAAACGGCTGTATCGATTGGTTGGTATTGCGGAGAAATTGATAAACGGCGCCTGAGTTGTCTGAAGTTTGATAAATAGGATCACAGAGTTTAAAAACTATTTGAATCAAATAGGATTATCACATAGGGAGCTATCAAATCATATCAGCAAATGCATACTTAAAGTTGAACTATTAAAACGCCAAAAGAAAAGAATTGAGGAGGATAATATCAGCGAAATCACTGCCATTATTGGTTCGGCTATGATACTTCTTCACATATAAACTTTGCTCCTTAATAGAAAATAAGAAATATTTCTATTTAAAATAAAAGGTATATTTGTTAATTTAATTTTTAAAATAATTAAATAAAAAGTTGAATAAGTAAAAGAGGATGAAAGAAACAGTGTTGAGTTTTTAGAATAAAGTTAGGTTGTGTTGTGTTTATTAATTTGTGAGCACAATTTTAAAAAAATTATGTGAATAATTTCGAATGATAAATTCAAATCGTTGAAATTATATATTTATGTTTAATGCATACACATATAAATTTTAGAAATTTTAAATTTATTTAGTATAACATCAAGCGATAAAAAATATATAA
This sequence comes from Carex pumila, assembly GCA_033356055.1. Classification (NCBI taxonomy): domain Eukaryota; kingdom Viridiplantae; phylum Streptophyta; class Magnoliopsida; order Poales; family Cyperaceae; genus Carex; species Carex pumila. The sequence continues at coordinate 32,071 of JARJHM010000855.1, forward strand.
ATTGTTTTATATATTTATGTTTTTTCAACCTTTCAGTGTTCACTAAACTTTTTTTTTATGAACACAAGATATCTCTAACTTTGCTCTAAGTTATTACGAAGTTATTGAATATTATAATATTTTAATAAATAAATGGGTGGTTTTACCAAATTATTAGTCGGTGGTCCCTTGTTTTGACTCTGTACAGCATTAGATGACATCTGTAAGAGCATAGAAGAAATAGATGACATCTGTAAAAAGAAAAAGAAAAAGTTGCTCCCTAGTCCCTACAAGTTTCATCTAGTTTTCATAAAAAAAAAAAAAAGTTGCACCGCCTTTGTTACCCCGCCTCCCCCATTCAGTCTCTGCTTCGCTGTCTGACTCTGGCTCCCCGCCTCGCTCATTCTCCGTCGCTGCTCTCACTGTCAGCAAGGTAAAAATTTTATGTCTCAGTCTTGAATTAGTTTATTCCTGAAACTATGAAGAGTCTTCGAAGCACGGGGGCAAAGGCTGGAGACATCTGAGGGTACTACACAGTTCTACATTGTACATAACTACATATTTTGTGGTTATTATTTTTGGGCAAAATTAAAGTTTCTATAGTGTAAAGACCATAAGCATTTGGAAATAAGACACATCTTTACAATTAGCAAATTATTTGTTGGACGTTTTGTGATTTTCCTTGTCATTTTTGTCTTTTCACAGCTGTGGCAAGCTTCATCTCATATTGCTTTTTTTTTTTTTTTTTTTTGGATGGAAGCATATAGCTAGCACTCACAATTTAATGTTCTCAAGCACTTTCCATGTTTAGCATAATACAAACTTCAAGTAAGGGCATATTGTTTTTTTTCTTACCACCGCAGACGTATCTAAAATACTTACTAATTAATATGCTCAGGTTCAAGGCACTCTCGGGCGGAAGGCGAATATCCTGGTAACCCTCATTTTTTTTGCGTACCCTTGGTGGAAAAGCTAGTTATGCCCCTACTGCTACCTCATTGTCCTTCCTTGGCTGTCTATGCCCCTGTTGCTCAAATATGGATGATTCGGCATCTACATTGGCCGACTGGGCCTATCTCCCCCAAGTAGCGGTGCATTTGATTTCAGAAAAGTTTAAATGCATCACCGACTATGTTCGATTTCGTGCTGTTTGCTCTCCATGGTGCTCTGCTTCACTTCCGAAGCCGCGCCACCTCCCTCATCAACTCCCGTGGCTCATGATTCCGTACTCAATAATAAACACAGAGGATGACGGGTTCCGGCTGTTCTACGACCTCTGGGAATTGAAGTTGCGCAAGATTCATCTTCCAGAGACCATCGGTAAGGCTTGTTGTGCCTCCTACTGTGGCTGGCTCCTACTTGTGGCCCCTGGTGGTACGGAGCTTTTCTTGCTGAACCCGTTAAACCGGGCTCGTGTCCAGCTTCCTCCGTTTACTATTCCGGTCAAAGGTTTTCATGGGGTCTCGAGATACTTTGCCGACCACAGAGCTGACTTTCTGTTTAAGTCGATGATCGGAACTTCTGTGATCACCAAGATAACTTTCTCTACGGATCTGACCGATCCGAACTGCATCATAATGGTGTTCTTTCAGAGATCCGAGGGAATCTACTTCTGTAAGGTCGGGGACTGTTGCTGGACAAAGGTCGTTGTGCATCACATGCCAAGTGCAGAACTAACAGATGCAGCGTACAATAATGGATATTTCTATTTGTGCTCTAAGCAAGGGATTGCAATTTACGACCTAAACGAAATCAATGAGCCCCTGCGTATATACTTTTTTGAGACAGAGCTACGATCTGTTTCCAAGTTTTTTTTGGTCGGGAAATCAGGACTTTACATGGTTGCTGTTCGTAACACTGAAGAGGCAGTAGGTGAGGAAGCAGAGGATGGCATCGGGAAGGTACCTAAGCAAAAAATTGAGCTGTACCAAATCATAGACCAAGAGTCCCGGATGAGAGAGGTCAAACAGATTGCTGACACAAGCAACATCGCTATTTTCTATGGAGATAACTATCACTACCTGGCTGTATGTACTGATGACTGGGACTCGCTTGATGGGGGTTGTATGTACATGGAGTACGTTTGTTCGTCATCTGCTGGTAATGAAATTATTCTCAATCATATGGATCCCATGCATTGTTATGCAAATGAACCATGTTATGGCATTTTTTTTGACAAGCTAGATGATGACCAGCCTGTGCCAGTTGTGGTAGGCGTCAGCAAGATGCCGTTGATTTGGCCACCCCCACTGTCTATGTGGTTTCAGCCAAACTTTGATTCACCATCAGGAAATTACACTAATTGCGGGTGTCTGACCTGTTCATTTTCTCTTAACAGTGAGCCTACATAATACTAACTGCTGGTAATGAAACTCTGTTTCGACTTCGTTCCCTCTTAACAGTGAGCCTGCATAGGAGTTAGGATTGTTTTTACCAATTTAGTAGCTTACTTTACATTAGCGCTCGTAAACTGCTTTTTAGATGTAGTTATTCCAATTGTGTTTGTTTCCTATTTTTTTTACTAGTTTAGTAGCTTACTTTACATTAGCGCTCGTAAACTGCTTTTTAGATGTAGTTATTCCAATTGTGTTTGTTTCCTATTTTTTTTTACCAGTTTAGTAGTTTACTTTACATTAGCGCTCGTAAACTGCTTTTTAGATGTAGTTATTCCAATTGTGTTTGTTTCCTATTTTTTTTACCAGTTTAGTTCATAAGTGAGGCCGAGTATTGTTAGGAAATAGTTCCAGTAGAACACTTAAGTTGCTTGGGCTGGTTTGGCGTTGTTTTAGCAGAATTTAGGTTTTCTCTAATATGTTGGCATTTATCCTTCTATATATGTTATCTGAGATGTTTAATAGATACTGGTATGTTTTATAAGAATTTGTGTTACTTTTGATTGTTGGCGTTTATGCTTTTGTGCCGTGCTATCTGGGATTTTTGAAGTCAATAATTAATTAGGATTATTGAGCATATTATCAGTTCTGATGTATTTTTTGATAATAAGCAACCTGCATTTAGAATGTGTAGTTTAGATTTCTCTTCCAATTTTGGGAGAACTCATTCTCTCTTAACAGTGCAACATAAGCATTTTCATTTAGTAACAATCTTTATCTGTTATAATGAGGTATGATATCAGTATCACTACAAGTTTTGAGTGAACTCATTCTCTCTTATCTTACTCTGGTTTCCCTCTTACTGGACCCAATATGATCATAAAACAAGTGCCAAATGAGGTATGATTATAATATAAAAACTAAATGTGGCCTACTGGGGTTCATATCACCTAATTCTGCTATTAAATTTGACCGAAACTACATATGTTGGTAGTTTGTAACATAACAGTTTGGGCAGCTTGCTAAATGAAATTTTCTGGTAATTCCGATTTGCCTATTGTATACTGTGACATTCTCATTATAACAGATAATCATTGTTACTATATGAAAAATGCTTAGTTTGTGACTGCGTGTCTGGATATTGCTCTTAATAGATTATTGATGTTGATGAACTATTGATAGAGAAATTTGTATATGAACAGTTTTTGCTATGATCACATGACAAATTTACAATTACATATTAAGCCTTTAATTGTCACCTTTACTTGGAGCTGGTTTTTATTATTGAAGGTTTGATATCGTTTGTTTCCTTAACAACCTTGTTCTCACAACTCGTGTGATTTTAATTTTTGAAACTTCCAATGTATGCACCATTAAATCTCCCTGTTTTCTAAAAGGAAGGTCAATATAGTGCATTATTCTTTGCGTTGACAGAGTAAAATGGACACTACCTGATTTAAGATCTTATTTTCTGTTGTTTTCAATCTTTTCTTTTTGTGTTTGTGAGTCTTGTTTTTGCTTGACTGAAGTTTAGAGGACATATACAAATTACAGGAAGCTGAAATTGATCAATATGTTGTTCGATGACTGAACTGGACATGTTGCCGTTGTACTAATGCTTAGTTATATTAATTTGAATTGTTGTTATTTGTCAACTTTTCTTTCGATTAAACTGCTTATTTTACTGTATTTGGTACGCGGTTTGTGGACATTTTTGTAGTGAAGAAAAAAGTAACATCATTTTGCTTTGTCGCATCACGACACATACAACACAACATGTCACGACTCACGTAATGTGATGGTTACGTGACACGGCTCGCAAAGTTGGCCACAGATGATGCAGAATATATGTGAACACGTCACGACACGTCTTGTGATCACGTATAGACATGTGAACACATCACGTATAGTCACACGCCTAACTATATCCGTTAGATTTTGATTGGTTAGTTAATTTTGACAAAAAAAAAAAAAATAGACGGGACTGACGAGTGGCGACCAAATGAGACATCAGACTCATAATTATAAATTTATTTTATTTTCGTAATTAATATTAAATGTTTCTTCATTAAAATTGACATTTATGAAAATTTAACTAAATTATCGTCATACTCATAAGTTAGATCAGAACAGGCTTTTTTTTTTTCTTTTTTTTCTTTTTACACTTCTCACATATAGATGGAGTGATGATTTGTTGAATATATTATTTTAATTTGCTGTGCGCATTTCTAATGATAGAAGAATAGATAAACAAATCAATACTTTTAAAGCAATTAGATAATTCTATTCTAGGTGTAGAAACTCGAATTTGAACGATCCGAATCCGTATCCCTTTAATATTTGTGCCAGCATGAATCGGACGGTCCGAATTCATTCTGCATTAACGGATTTTTTTTTTTTTTTTTTTTGAGAAAAAGCCCTTACGCAATTAACGGAAAGTTTGAGTTAAATGCACAGCATACGAATTCATCTATACCAGGTGGCAAACAAAATGTAGCAGTCTAACAGATGACCCGGGATGATTGCGGCAGAGCATTTTAATTAATACTTTCAAGTTTCAACGATTGCTGTGCCACGCACTTTATCATTTGTTAACAGCAAGCATACATTTTTTACGTTTGTCGATTTTATTGATAAAAAAATATCAGAACTTTCAACTTTAAATATTTTTATTATAACTCACAAAGAATCTTTCAAATTTTGAATTCGTCTCTTTTACTCGGTTTTATTAAACTCGAGACTAATTCTAATAATGTCGGTTTATTAAAGGCAGAGAAAGAAAAGTTATATTTATAATTTTTTACCTAAAGATCTTATTGCAATTTTGATAATTATACTTATAGGTGGCTTTTATTGTGCAATGACGCAATGTAGGCGAATCAAATGTCGTACTAAACCGTTAATTTTTGAAAATTATTTGATGAATAAATAATCAGATTTAAATTATACCAAAATTTATCCAATTTATTTAGATAAAATTTAAATATTATTTTCCCAGTTTTCCAACTTCAATCACAGATAGAATAAACAGGAAAGAAAAGCCGACTGATCACGATTCACACATTTGCAACTCCTCCGCGCACCCAATGGGCCTTTGAAACGAAAAGGTCCAATTTGCACCAGAGATCAGGTTTTACATCAACAGTAAAGACTTGACCCCACCTGCAGAGGACTGCGTTTTCTATCATACAATTTGCACCAGGTGCAACCACTATTCAGTCGGCATTTCTTTTTTTGTTTTTTTGAATGCCATGTAGTAGCTACACAAATTCGTATCCTCTGCATTAACTCAAAAAGGAATCTTTTGAGTTATACATCTAGACCGTCCGAATTATCTTTAAGATTAGTGTAAATTTAATCCGCACTAACATTAAAGATACCCTATGTTTTAGGCGGGGGCCGGATGAGCTCCGTTTAGAATCGGACAGCCGATATCTATTAACTCAAAATATGCTCTTTTGAGTTAATGCAGACGATGCGGACTCGTAGCTACACAGCTTTCAGTCGGCATTTCTTCGCAAGAATATTTACTTGGCGTCGAAGAGACGCGCGTACTTATCTACAGAACCATCGATAAATTCGCAAATCTCAAAATTCATGAAAACCATCGTTTCTGTCCCGCTCGTGCTTTTCTTGTTGTTTTCCTCTGTGCTCGCTTTAATGGCTGACAAATGCGAAGCTGGTGGCGCTGGGGTTGAGGTAGAGAAGGAGACGAAAGAGGAGGCTTCCGTACACATCGTCTACCTGGATCGACCGGAGGGTGTCGATCCGGAGGAATTTCATATCCGTACACTGGGTTCCGTTCTCGGAAGGTGACTTCCCTTTTCCTTCACGATATTTTTTCACATTTCTAGGGTTTTGGATGAGGTTGAGAAGGCGAGGCTTTAGTTGGGGTTTCTCGTCGGTGCTACCCGAGACAGATAGCCCTTTGGGGTGATGGTATTTGCCACATGGTTTCCTGTATTGTTGTTGTCGTTGTTGTTGCTATACAGAATTTTGGCTTGAAGCATAAGTTTTAGTTGGGATCAGTTGCAAAATTTTCCATTCTTTTGTTAAATTGGAGGTGGAATCACGGTTTCCACAAAAAGATTCTTAGAGATTTTATTACAGATGCAATATTGGATTTGTTTCTCTCCAATGAAATATAACTATTACTAAAGAAATTTGGGGCGGTCTGATATGTGGTTGAAGCCTTTCGATCTGCATCAAGATTCACATTCGCTTGATACACACGAATCTCAATGTGTGTCTGTGTGAATCTTGATGCAGATTGAACGGCTCCGATCAGACATCGGACCACCCCCGACTCCATTTCCAAAACGACCGGAAACTGTAAACTGGTTGTCTTTTCTTAGTTTGTTACATTTCTATTCATTTTGGACCTTGTTTTTATTGTTAATTATTAGTGAGGCGGCGGCGAAAGAGGCAGTGTTGTACCACTACAAGCATGCGGCCAGTGGTTTCTCTGCCAAGTTGACCCCATCTCAAGTTGAAGAGTTAAAGAGTAAGTTACTATGTTGTTTCTTTTCGCATTAATTAAAATTAATATATGTCTTTGGTGAACTATTGTTTGTTTGAATTGATGATGGTAGTCGGGCTATATCTGATCAAACTCTTCTATGTCTAAGTACAAAAATTTCATACTACGTAGCAACTGATGCAATAAAACATTATAAATCCTCTTTAGTTCATTTACACCTGGTAGCTTGTATCACGCCACTGTAACAAGCACCAATCTCTGGTACAATGCACTGATCATGAAAGAAAGATTCCATTCTCTTACACTGAAATTTTTGTGAATTGCAGAGCAACCAGGTGTACTTCAGGTTGTGCCAAGCCAGACTTACAAGCTGCATGATGGAGCTGGTGCAATGCACCGCCCTGGTTTGGTGTGACCTCTGTTGTGTGTGTCTGTTTAAAGTTTGTTGCTGTTATGTGAATATGGATCATGGTTTGGTAATAATTGAACTTGTGAAGTACTGAGAGATCTTTTGTCAAGTACTGAAATTGTATCCAGGAGTTAGTGAGCTATAAAATATATATTGTGTGTCTAATTTGAGTTGTGATAGCTTGCAATTTTGGATGCTTGGATTTATTGTTTCAGTCAATTTTAGATAGCTTTATCTCTGTGGATGGATCACTTGACATTGGTTATTCTGATAATTTTGACCATAGTTTCTTAAATCAATTCAAATAATTTTGATAATAGTTTAAAGGACTATCAATTTTGGACCGTTGAAACTTCAAATTATTCAATGTAACCATAGCTCTCGTCATTTTGTACATTGTATAGATTGTCAATTGATTCCTCCGCTTCTCTCTCATTGTCGTTGCCAGTTCATTAAATCGATTTGCAATAGTTGAGTTACAGGTCCTTTATAATCTTTTGAACTTTTAAATTTAATTGTCAAGCAGTTGTTTGGCATCTTCTTAGATTTAGGAGTTTTGAAATCCTCTTATTAGATTTACAAAAATATGTATCTCAAGAAATGATGCATTACCAATTTGATTTAATCAAAAGCTACTTGGTACTCTAATTGTTTCATCAAAATCTTGTATACAGTAGGTCTGATAAGGCTAGTGTTTAACTGTAATTCTGTAATACTATTTTTTTGATGAACCAAAGAGGAGTGAATAGACGCACCAAAAAAAAAGATGTTTATCTAAATGAACCGCAATCTATGTTGTATGTTTACCAGAGTTTGTTCAAAGAAGAAATTAGAGGGCATTTTCCCAGTGTGTAAATAAGGCAGTAATTATATAATTTCAAACTCATTTTAAGTTTTGAACTAAGATGAATAGCTACAAGGCACTTTGTTGTTGTGGTTGAGCGTATATTTTTCTTCTTGCTACCGCAGTTGCTTGTGTTTTCTTTTTCCCTTATTTGCCAATTATTATCATTTTATGAATTATGATTTATGGTCTGGACAACTTTCTGAGACATTTTGCTGAACATTTTGAATTATATCTTCATTGAGGCCTGAAATCAGATGTGCTTTTGACAAAGTTATAATTCTAAAAAAGTAGAAATGTCTAAAGGGTTGCGAGTTGTGAACATAACTCTTTTGATAGAGAGCGGAGCGCGTCCGATGAGTATCAAACTCAAATTGGTTCAATGCATGCTTAAAAATATCAGATTTACTTCATGATTCGTGCTCATCGCTTTGATATTTGTACGGACCAAGCGTACACGAATTATGAAGCGTATCGGACGGTTCCGAACAAGCATTGGACCGATTTGGATCTGATGTCCGTTGAACACATCCCGCTTCCCTTTAGATAACCTGCGTTATTTTCTGAGCAGCAAGTCAATTACTTCATTCAACATAATTTACGTAGAGGTGCTAAAACCTATATGTCTGTTAGTGTGTGACTTGGGATCCAATAGCTATTACTGTTGTATTCTGTACTTTTGTTCATATATTTGATGATGTATATTATTTTTTTTCTGTACTGAGATGTCATATGTTATTGATTTATGTAGAGTTCTTTTTATGAGTGAGACTATGGTACTATGCATATCACGGGTTGGTTCGTGCTACGGCTCAATATTTGAGTTTTCAAAATCCTAATGGTCGATCCGAACTGTTCATCTTGTTCTCCATATTAATATGTGTTTGGAGATCAAATTTTATATTTTTTTGAAATTTTTTTACTATTTTTTTAGGTATTTAGAAAATCACTTGATCTGAAAATTCTGGACCATCCAAAAACAGTGATTTTCAATAAATCTAAAAAAATAGTAAAAAAATTTCAAAAAATGTAAAATTTGGTCTCCAGACACATATTAATATGGAGAACGAGATGAACAGTTCGGATCGATCGTTAGAATTTTGAAAAGTCAAATATTAAGCCGTATTACGGGCCAAATCGTAATATGCATAGTACCATAGACTCACTCTCTTTTTATATATCTAGAGCTATTTGGTACTCTACTGCTCCATCAAAATCTTCTAGAGTTATACTATAGGTCTGACAAGGCTACTGTTCAGCTCCGATACTCTTATTTTTTAATGAACCAGAGAGAAGAACCAGCATAAACCCCCAAGATTTTTTTTTTCTTTTTATCTATATGAGTCGTAATCTATGTTGTATATTTACCAAATTTGTTTTAGAATTTTGATTTCTTTTATCCATCATACGGATCCAGAATATCCAAAATGAAATAAAACGAAAAGAAAATTAGAGGGTATTTTCTTATAGTGTAAATAAGACAGAAATTTATTATTTCAAACCGAGAAAAGTCAGTTTTGAACTAGAAAGAAGCTGCAAGGTACATTGTTTTGGTTCAGTATATATTTTTCCTCTTAATATCTCAGTTCCTTTTGTTATCTTTATCCCTTTTTTGCCAATTATTATTTTTCCTCTTACTATTGCAGTGTATATTTTTTTTGCTTGTATTTATTACTATCATTCTCCTCCCCTTCTTTTTTAAAGAGTTGTGAACATAACTCTTTAGATAACTTGTGTTGCTTTCCGAGCAGCATGTTACCTTGCAAAATTTATGTAGACGTGCTAAAAGCTATATTTTACAAGTAGAACTAGGGTGTTTTTAGCTCACTGAGAAATTTAGTAAGTTTAACTTTAAAATTTATTGAATTGATTTTAAAAATAAATTCAAACTATTAAAATCAGGAGTACACTATAGTGTTGTTTTTTTAAGGTTACAACTAGAGTTTTATTATATACAAAAAGTTTTTTTGTGAACTCAATTCTAAAATCTATTGAATTGACTTCAAATGATGAATTTGAATTGTTGAAACGCATCTATTTTATGAGTAATGCGTCTTCATATGAAAATTTTAAATTTTCAAATTAATTTTGTATAGAGTAAAATCATTCAAAAAACTAATTCATTAAAATTAATTTATAAACTTTTCAATTTTGATCGCTTGACTTTTTACTAAATTAATTTGAAATTATAAAATTCCGGCATGTAGACACATAATTCGTAAGGTAAATGAGCTTCAATAGTTTTGATTAGTCATTTGAAGTCAATATGATAAGTTTTAAAATTAAATTCACTAAGAAATTTGATTTAAGAACACTATAATTTTATTCAAAAATCATATTGACTCAATTAAGCTATAAATATGTGCTCTAAAAAAACAAAAGAAAGAATAAAATTGATTTTGTATGATGATCATTTCACTCACGGAAACAAAGAACGGGGTCTGGTCCCATGTCAACCCAAATTATGCTGTGTGTACGAGTATATGCCACTGCAGGTCCCCCACCGGACAAAATATATATAAAAGATTTTATAACATTCTGAAAATCTATTTGTATAAAAGAGGTGTGGAAAATGTCCTGACATAATTAGCACCAAATCACCAAGTCATCGCAGGAGTAAATTCAGAATTTTCATCAAAGATGGCAAAAGAAATATCGAATAGAGTTTAAATAACTAATATTAATATTTAAACTCATTAACTAATTAGGTACCTGATAAAAATATAATGCTTAAACTCATACTTTCCAACACTCTATCTTGTAATTTCTGATTTTTTATAATTACAATTATCAATTATAATTCAATTTTTTTTATATTTTAATTCTAAATTTAACTCGAATTACAAATTAAATATTCAATGATAAAAAAAAATTATAAATTAAGAGAGAGACAGTTGCCCCTGGATACACATGGGTCGGCCCTAGTCATGATCATCGCAGTTGAGAACTTCAAAATATGTAATTTGTCATTCAAAAGAGCTTCTCTAGTCAATTGTCGATTTAGACAGATGCATCGGTTTAGATCGTAATAAATAGTTCTGATCACTTTTCAAAGCTCTAATTAAAATATTATATTTAGGGGTTAATGTCAAAGATTTGATACTTGAATGTAATACGAACTAAATGACACCACAACACCATTTAAAATTAATTTGACGTGACGAGGTTTATGCACCGAACAAAGTCGTTAGTGCATATTGATTCTCAAGAAAAACATCTAAAAGCTACTGGAATATACCGTAATTATTTAATTAAAAAAAGTGCTCAGTGCATATATATAATTGGTGACATCGTTATTTTTCCGTAGAAAACGGATATTTAAATCTCATATAGTCATTATTATTTTATTGTCAACTATTTTTTTAAGAGGAAGGTTCAAATGTCTCCATGTTTTTGTGTCTTCATTATGTCTCTATTTTTCTTTATCATTTTCAAAGTTCAAACAGTCGATCCGAACCGTTCAACCTAACCTTCATACTAAAATATGTTTGGAAACCAAATTTTATATTTTTAGGAATTTTTTTTACTATTTTTTTAGATAGGTAAAAAAATACTGTTTTTAGATGGTTCAGATTTACTGATTTTGTATCTATCTAAGAAAATAGTAAAAAAATTCCTAAAAATATAAAATTTGGTCTCCAAACATATTTTAGTATGGAGGTTAGGTTGAACGGTTCGGATCGACTGTTTAAACTTTGAAAATAATGAAGAGAGATAGAAGCATGATAGAGGTGCAAAAACATGGAGGCATTTGAACCCTCTCATTTTTTAAATAGATAAAAAAATCATTTTTTTTTCAAAAGTTTCGGATCATAAAAAACAGTAATTTTATATATTTCTAAAAAAAAATTTAATATATAAAATTTGGGTCCCTAACAGATTTTAATATAAAATTTTATATTTAATAGTTCGAATGACTTTCGAACTTTGAATACGACACATAAGATGTGAAACAAAAGAAGACGTATTTAGTAAAGCACGCCCAACTCAGAATTTAATATTCAATTGATTTTTTTTGTTTGGTTTCGGAGACGACTACTTGGGCATATCACTTGGGAGATCGAATTCTCTGCTTCCAGGAGCAAAAAAGTTCTAATCTCAGAGTGATTATTAGTGGACTCTGAATTTAAAAATTAACAGTGATTGATTCTAATCAACAATGATTGAGGAAGTAGAATTTTCTTGCACCCGAGAAGCAAGTGATCTCTTTCCATCATTGAGACCAATTTGGAGATGTGAAACACAAGAAAACTCATTTTTTCATGAGAGTTCCAACAATATTTGTTACATTCCGAAATTTTAAAACATGATTAAATTTCTAAATCGAACGTTTGGCTTAAAGAAAAAGTTTAATTAACTCTACGATCGTTCAGAAATTTTCTGACCAACTAAAATGAAACTAAAATTTCGAAATATAAATAATGTATAAAATTATGTATATTAAAAATTTAGAGATTTAGAAATAAAATAAAAATATAGCACTAGGAATAAAATTATAATTATTCGGTAAATTAGAAACCTAGAAAATCCGTTACAATTCCTTTAAATTTTTAGGAAAGAAGAAATTGATTTAATTAGATTCATGTGAATAAATAAGTAATTGAATTTCGAATAAGAGTATAATTATACGAAATTATTCATACGAGATAAATTATATAAAAGTTACCAATTTCGTTTATTTGAGAATTGTAAGGACTTGATTTGATATTTATATATATAGACATAGATACTATCCAATACGGCCATTTTTATTAATATCCCTAAAACAAATGAAAATTTTACAAATGCCCCTGTTTCCAATTTTTTTTTAAATATGCCCTGACCGCCCGGACCTGGGGCGGCCCAAATAACCTGTGAGGCGCCTCAGGCTGGGGCGGCCCACAAGCCAAGTGAGGCGCCCCAAGGTGGGGCGCCTCATTTTTTTTTTTTTTTTTTTTTTTTTTTAGAGAAATCTTAGTATTTTGATTTGAATAATTTTGTGAAAAAAAAAGTTTTCTTATTTAGAGTGTATGCCAAAAAATAAAATATTTGATATATTTACGAAGTGATGTCGTAAATTTTTATAACTTTAATTTTTTATTTTTATTTTTTTTGGTGAATTTTGATTTTATTTGTCATTTGGATATCACAAGTCTAAATATAACACTAATTAAGGACTTGGCATTTATTATGGTTTTTATAATATATGTATAATATACACATATACACATATACATATACTAGTATTTTGATTTAAATAATTTTGTGAAGAAAAAGTTTTCTTGTTTAGAGTGTATGCCAAAAACTTGTTTAGAGTGTATGCCAAAAAATAAAACATTTGATATATTTATGAAGTGATGTCGTAACTCTTTATAACTATGATTTTTTTCTTTTTTCTTTTTTCAGTGAACTTTGATTTTATTTGTCAGTTAGATATCACAAGTCTAAATATAACATTAATTAAGAATTTGGTCTTTATTATGGTTTTTATAATATATGTATAATGAGGAGGGATCAAATGACACCGTTTTTTGGTGATATCGGATGACACCGTCCATTTTCATAGTCCAAACAGTCGATCCAAACCGTTCAACTTGATGGATATGTTAAAATGTACTTGCAGATCAAATTTTACATTTTTCTGAATTTTTTTTGGGTTTATTCAGAGGGGTTCAAAAATTCAACGGTCTAAATATAGCGATTTTGTTAAATACTTAATAAATAATAAAAAAATTCAGAAAAATGTAAAATTTGACTTCCAAGTTACTCTTAATATATCCATCATATTGAACGGTTTGGATCGACTATTTGGATTTTGAAATTTCAAAAATGAACATTGTCACCCGATGTCACCAAAAATGAGGTGTAATCCGATCCCTCCTCATGTATAATATACACACACATATACACATATACACACACACACACACAAACATACACAGACACATATACACATACACATATACATAATAAAAAATAAAAATTCTCAGCTAAAATTTTCTGATGCAATATGGTCCTGCGCATGCTTCACTAAAAGGGGCGTAACTTTTGATCTGTCCGTCGGATCGGGCTGAAATTTTGACAGGAACTCCACAGCCCAAAGCCGCACGAGAAACTAATCTATGATTGGTTTCACCATTCGTGGGCTTAGATTCGCGATCCGAGTCTTCCTTCATGGACTTTTGGACCTTTCTTTAGAATTTTAGAGTTTTTAGGGTCTTTTATGTATCGTTTATGTATTTTCTGTTTTTAGGGTTTATATTTAAACATACGTCATGTCTTTTGGCGGAAGTTAGTTTTTGATGTATCAGTTTTATCAAAGAATTGAGAATCTGTGTGATCTCAGAACCAAATCTATCTTTCCATTACTTTTTCCAATTTCTTGAGTATTGCATCATTTTCGTTCAAAATTATAAGAAAATATTTATACATAAAATTAATTGAATCTGTATAACTGTTATACGAACCACTGAAAATCAATTTCGTAAAAATAAAATTATTACATATTATATGAATTTACGACATCACTTCATAAATATATCCAAATGTTTTATTTTTTGGCATACACTCTAAACAAGAAAACATTTTCTTCACAAAATTATTTAAATCAAAATACTAGTATATGTATATGTATATGTGTATATGTGTGTATGTGTGTATGTGTGTGTGTGTATGTGCATGTGTATGTAGATGTGTATGTGTATGTAGATGTGTATGTAGATGTAGATGTAGATGTAGATGTAGATGTATATGTGTATATGTATATATTATGCATATATTATAAAAACCATAATAAAGCTCAAGTCCTTAATTAGTGTTATATTTAGACTTGTGATATCCAAATGACAAATAAAATCAAAATTCACCAAAAAAATAAAAATAAAAAAATTAAAGTTATAAAAATTTACGACATCACTTCGTAAATATATCAAATATTTTATTTTTTGGCATACACTCTAAATAAGAAAACTTTTTTTTCACAAAATTATTCAAATCAAAATACTAAGATTTCTCTAAAAAAAAAAAAAAAAAAAAAAAAAAATGAGGCGCCCCACCTTGGGGCGCCTCACTTGGCTTGTGGGCCGCCCCAGGTCCGAGCGGTCAGGGCATATTTAAAAAAAAATTGGGGGCAGGGGCATTTGTAAAATTTTCATTTGTTTTAGGGATATTAATAAAAATGGCCGTATCCAATATCGATTTATTCGAATTCTAAAATTGAATATATATAATTATATAAAAGGAAAATCAAATTATTCGAATCTTAAGTTGAGAAATAAACATACGAATTTTATGTGCAAATATAGTTACAAATTTACAAACTTTCGATTTGAATTTATGAAAGAAACGGAATTTAAACCAATTAAAATGAGACCATAATGAAATTCTGAATTGTTGGGACCATCCGATTAAATCTAACATGGATCTTAAATATTGTAATTTAAATGTTGGAATTATATCAACCTCTCATCTCACCCAGCACGAATCTTAAAGCATCCCATTTAATGTACCCCACCCTCTCCCTTCCCTCTTTCTCTCCTCTCCCTCTACGTGACAGAACCCCCACCCCAGCCCGTCCCCTTCCCTGTCTACGCCAAACCAGAGGGGCTCCGCCCCCTCTTCCCTTCTCCGTCGCCGGTGAGCTGCCCCACTCTCCCCTCTCTTCTTCTGTCCATGAGACCGCACCAGCACCGCCCCTGTCTCTTCTCCGCCTCCCTCTTCACCTGCCGTGGCCCTAGCCGGCAACCCTCACCTATCGCTGACCCCCGCCACCACCACGAAAACCCTTCTCTCCTCTCTCTCTCTCTGTGACCCGTGGAACTAATCTCCTTTTATTCTTCACGGTTGCCGCTAATTTCGTGAGGATCCAAAACCCTAGAAATGAGGGTTGAGATGTGCTCCGTCTTGGTGTCGGCTTGGTGCTGCCTTGGTGTTTGCTTGGTGCTGTTCTGATGCTTGGTTGGTGTTGAGCCGTGCTAATTGCGGGTTGTTGCTGCTCCGGTGTCGATTCCCCTTTCCCCTTTTACTCTCTCCATACCGGGCTATCTCTAATTGGGTAAATTATCGAGCCTCTTGATCAATTGGTTAGGATTTTGTAAAGGGAATTGTAGTTAATTACACCTTTTTGCTCGAGTTGTTGATTTTCCCGGCAAAGGTGCTGACTTGTGGCTTGTGCCTTGTGAGATGTTCTATTTTACTGGTTGGTGCTGATCTGATTCTGGTCTGTCTGTTTGGTTTCGCTGGTGAATGCGGTGCCTTGTATCTGACCTATGCTTGTCTCTGTTTTGCTGGTTTTATTGTGCATGGCTGTGTTGTGTTGAATGAATGGCGAAGTGCTGGTACCAATGGTACCAGCCCAGTATACTACTGGTATGGTGCTGAATTTTGCATGATTACCAGCATTTGACCTGACAGGGACCATATTGCAATTATTGCAAAGCTTTGGCTGATTATGTGAGAAACCAGCCCTTGTAGAAATTTATTTAAGAGAGGGGCATAAATGCAAAACTGTTATGCCTTGTGGTGAGTTCGGCTTTAAAATGATGTGAATTAATTGTAACTTTGGACCTCTCCTTACTGGGCCGAATTGATGTTGTATTGTAACATGGGCCAAGTTGAAAATGTTAATTAATTGGATAAAGGGCTTGAGGCCTTTAGTACATACATACTTAAAATTGACAAATGAAATTGGACTTGAATTAAAATGATTATAAATGAGCCGAAGGGTATAAAAGAATTGACGGATTTAAAAGACAGCTTTTGAAATTTAAGTTTTGATAATGCAACTGAATTAAACCAAGTATACGTATAATATAGGTGTAGGCTCGGTCGAGCAAGATTTCGCGAGGTAATTCGAGACGTCCGATCCTTAGATTAAGCGGTATGCTCGTCATAATCAGGTGTGGGATTCTTGGACTTGTTTGATACTTTATTTTCAGGAATTAAACTGTTTATTCGTTTGTCATGTTGAATACTTAATTGTTGCATACTTTGAAATTCATGCTGCATATTGATTCTTGGATAAATGAGAATGATTGAATTGTTTAGTTAAGGTTAATTGGCATGTTGGTATGGTTATTATTTGATTAGTTCTACTAATTGTTCTTGATGTGAATGAATCTGCCAGGCCGACCTGTTTAGGTGGCTGGATAAGGTGACGGTGACCTATCCGTTGACCTGTGGTTATGAATTTGCCAGACCGACCTGTTTAGGTGGCTGGATAAGGTGACGCTGCTGACTTATGCGTTGACCTGTTCGAATTTTTCAGACCGACCTGTTTAGGTGGCTGGATAGGGTGACGCTGCTGACTTATGCGTTTGATCTGTTATGAATTGGCCAGACCGACCTGTTTAGGTGGCTGGATAAGGTGACGGTGACCTATCCGTTGACCTGTTTAATGGATTGTGCAAGGCTGAGAGTTGTTTGTGATTCTATTTGAATGAAATTGCAAAGTTGAGCGGTATGGCTGACTTTGATTCCGTGTGGTTGCATTTTTGTCAAGTTGACCTGTATAGGCCACTTTTAACCGGACCTTAGGAAATGATTAAGCCAAACAGCTACAGATGGGTGTCAGATAAAGGGTCCAGCTTGGTTGGCCATCTGTAGGCGTCTGTAACCCTACAGATGTGGGTTTGATAACGGTCCAGCTCGAAAGAACATCTGTAGTTGCTGCAAGCCTTAATGAGTCGAGTTAAACCAAATATATGTTGTGTTTTGAAACTCATCTTCAAAATTCCGTAAACTGTGTTTCAGGTTGATTAATTGTTGTCGAGTAGTGGCATTCTGTTATTTATGATTATTTATATATCTGTTTGCATTGTTATTGTTTAGGTTTCATTTTTAAATATGGAGTTTGATTGCAAGTCCAATAGTCTAAACTGTGGCAAATTCGCACTGAGAATTTATTCTCACCCCCACCCTATGATTATTTTCAGGTTTATTTCTCGGATGCAGCAAATGAGGATATTGGTAATGCATATAAAAGATCCACTGTCTTGCGTGTATATATGACACTTAATAAATACACGCGGCAGGCTGTCAGACCCGAGGATTTGGAGTGTGACAATATTACAGTGACATAATTGGAAAAACAAAAATAATCCTAAGATAAACTAAAGAGAAAGCAAACAACATAATTGAAAAAACATTAAGGACTCATTCGGTAATCCAGCTGGAAATAGGAATTGTTGTAGAAATCAAAAGTTTTGAATTGAATTTTATTGTTCATCGTGGGAATAAAAATTTAGCTCCGAACAAAAAAAAAATTTCCCACGATAAACAGTTGTTCACTGAATGGGCCTAAAACTGAGATCCTTCTATGCCTCTGAATAGCGAACAAAGCTGGGTGAATTGGTAACATTCTTTCTGTGCCTATGACATTCCTCTCTCCATTTACCACTTACCAGTATACGGTAAGACTCAAAATTTACTGGTACGTCGCAACAGTAACATTGGTACGAGCAAGGAGACACAATACTTTATTACCCGTCCAACTCACAATTTAATATTCAGTTGATTGATTTTGTTGGATGTTGGATAGCAACCCTCAGCAACATTTTTGCCGTCAGGCCCACTCCATGTCAGATTTTCCACGGTTCTTAAAAACGGATGTATCCATTGCTTCCTTTGGGTTGCTCGAGATTTTGAGATATACGAATATCCATTCACTTTCTTTTTTCTGAAAAATTGAACAAGCCGACAGTTCCTTATTGAAACTATCTAGAAACATTCTTTCATTTACTTCTGTGCCAAAAAGGAAAGATGACCGTCAATAGTCAATAAAATTAATTTGATTTTATATGACATAAAAGGATGCTCCAGTGTTTTTGGTATAGGAGAAGATCGGATCTCCAGCCACGAGTGATAATAAAAAATTAAATTAATAGAACCAATTTGGTGTTGTTGTTTGAATAAACAAAATATTACTTGTGCAAGTTATATAATTATGACAAGGGCTAAACTAAACGAACAACTTCCACTAAGAAATTTTACTATTATTTACTCGAATATGATGAAACACCCACATGACAATCTGTAATTTTATATTTGATGTAAAGTTGAATATTCTATATTTCTTGCGAATCTATGATTAGTCTAAAAAATATTTTTAGAACAATAATTATGTACTTTTTATAATTCGTTTTTACTACTTGAAAAAAATGATTAATGAATATTATTACAAGTACTTTTAACATTTGTTAATTTCAGAATTATCAATGTAATATTAAATAGACAGCAATCATAAACAATAGGAAGTAATGAAATCCAAAAAGCTATTTAAATAATATGCCTAACTATACCACACTACTTTCCAAGAGGCATGAATTACACTAAAAATTATACAACAATCACAAACTTAATGTAAAAAAAAATAAAAAAGTCGAAAGCTATCAAACTAAAATTATTTTTCTAACTTCACCTAAAAAGTAAAAATATATACTGAAAAAAAAATTAACGAAATTTATCAAACATAATATAGCATAAAAATTGCATAGAAAAATTGTTAGATGATCATAAAAAATAATAATTAATTTCATATATTAAAATAGGCATGCATCACGGATTTGTGAACATTTATTAACAGAAGGCTAAATTACTTTTATTCATACCATTAAATTTGATAACCATTCATGATAATTAAAAAAATATTTGATGATTTGACTTATCATAGAGATTTTGAAATCCAATAACCTTTTTAAATATTGATTAATTCTAAAAATCTAGAAGCTATTTTTATTCTATTTCAAACTTTTACAAGTAGTTAACTTAAGTGTCAACTCATACTAATTTATCAATTCATTGTCAACTTTATGACGTAAGATAAATAATCTATAAATATTATATAATCTAATTTAAGATGCTTAGAATACAGTAATAGTTGTTTTATTCTATACGTTAATACTAAAGTCATGCTACTTAAATTTTCAACGTCTATTCTAGTACATATCTAAACAAAAACAAATCACTGTTGTTTTATCAATTCAAATAGCATTATCAGTATTCAGTTATTCACATTCACATCAAATCAATTTGATGGATTATAGTATTCAGTTATTCACGTTCACATCAAATCAATTTGGAACTTTTATCAGATTTTCTCTTCAAAAGTTATTCTTTGCTGGCAATCGTAGAAGTTATTTGTAGAAGTTCGTAAAACTTTCCGGCCGTTAAACTATCACTCCAAATAAACTGGTATATCAATGCGCGCGGGACGTACCGAATTAAATAACACTCATCCGAGCCAAAATCTTTTTGGTGCTTATTTGGATCAGGAGTTTGCTTCAAGATTCGTGTCAGATTAAAACGGACGATGATGATCTCATTCTACACGGTATAGTACCGCATTGGATCTGAACCTAATCAGTAGTCCCTTCTTTCTAAGTAACAGTCCAAAATTAGCGCTCTATAGACTAGTTCATCTCCCTCAAACCAGTCTCACCAACCCAACCCCTACCCCCATCTCCCTCTTCTTCATTGATGTCGAACGACACCATCTCCGCCACTTTCGATGCCTCCGCTTACGCCGCCGGAGAGCTCCTCCTCCGCGTGGCTGCAAGCCTGCCTCCGCTTTATTACCTCATCGCTTCTATCCTCGTCGTGGTCGTCTTTCTCTACAATTTCCTTGAATGCCATCTCCTCTTCGATATTTTCCATGGATTTCTTGGCGATCCAGTGGAACTCACCTTTAACCCCGACTCAGATATTTACCACGGCGTTGCCTCTAAGTGTCGCTCTCTCCACGGGAGGTAATTCTATTTGCATCTCTGCATTGATTTTATTGCATTTCTAGTTTCTAATCAAGGTATCTAACGGTCGGAAGTTCAAATCAATGAATTCCTCGTGAGGAATTATTGTTTGTTTGTACATGCGAGAAAATATGTGTTGCAATATTTGTTCGAACTAGTACTTTACAGCTTGGATTTCTTAAATTTCTTATGTGTTTTTTTTTCCTATTATCCCCGGAGTGAGGTCTGATGCCAATGAAAAAAATCCATTTTGACTTGAGTTTTAGTTCTTGGAATTTGTACATGGGTAAAACCGTTGCTTTGATGCTGTTTAAGTGGTAAGATTATTAGAGTATACTCCCAATTTATTTTATAAATATTACTGTGAATAAATTTAAAATCAAACCGGATTTCTTTCCTCTCTCAAAAAAATTAAATTAACTCACATGTTTTTTATTTTTTTAATTTGGTGATCAAATACCAACTTATTTATGCCACATCATGCAATGTTTGTTTCCCTCAAATTTTAAATTACAATTCTGAACTGCTAATATCCATCTATTGCACTGAGCAATGCCTATACTAAAATTAGAGGTTCTTCAATTAAAAATCAAGTGGTTAAAAAATCAATGCACTGAAGTAATCACTATTAATGTTGAATATTTGGCCTTTTTGACCTTGGAATACATTAAATCTAAAATTTTCAATTTTCAGCATAGTTGTATTGTAAATGAGATTGTGACATAGAGCAAGACATGGAATTTTTTGTTAATCAAATCATTCCTGCAAAATAAATAACAAAGTTTGGCTGTGGCATGATGTGGTAAATAAATTGATATTCAATCATCCCTTCTTTTTCCATTTATGGTTTCTATAGTCAATTGGTAACATATGTGAGTATTTTCTTTATTATTTCTATACACTAGAGTAATCGCATGATGTGCACATTTTCTGTGTTTGTGGGTGCTTGAAAGATGAATCATAAATATAGATATAGATTTATTGTGAATTGCTTTATGGTAGATCATTTTCAATAACAAGGGATAATGGATATTTTTCAAACAGGTACTTGGTGACTCCATGGCTGGCAAGCCCACATCTTCAGACAGTATTTTTGAATTTCTTTGGCCGTCCCCCGTCTTTTAAGTACAACAGGTCCAGCCTATATCTGATTTTGTTTTGTTGAAGCTCATATAATTTTTTATTTTAAATAAGCACATAGTTTAATCGCGAAATTTGAGATCAGACTATAATGTAAGCATAGTAAATGAATGTCAAATTTTGGACTTGATTGAGCAAAATGATAGCATTTCAGTCTATGCAATCAATTTCATAGAAATAAATAACAAAGTCATATTGTCAAACTTGAAGTTCAGTTAATTTCAACTTGGTGCCTGTGCAGCACTATTATTCACTCTTGACTTTTTTTTAACTTGTACTGGTAATCTGGTAGAGTGCATCCTTTTTTTATCTCCTTTATATTGCATTTATTGTTGTTGTTTATTAGAAGTGGTCCTGATATGGTGCATTTATTCTTATGTATTGTCTTTGTTGTCAATTGCTTTTTCAGGCAAATATATAGAACTCGTGATGGTGGGACCATTGCTTTAGATTGGCTCTTTTTTTCTGATGGTGAGTTCCCAAGTTTCATCTTGTCTTTAATGTAACCGATCTATTATTGGTTTTATGAAATTCTGAATTAAATGGGGAAAAAGGGCAAGCAGTTGAGAAGGTAAGTTGCCCTCTGCATGTTCCATAACAAATCCAAATAAATTAAATGGAGTATTTGTGAAACAGTTGCTGGAGGCTCTTCACAAGTGCCAACTGGTATTTCTAAAGAACACTCAATGCCTCTTATGGTTATGGTCCCAGGTCTAACCAGTGACTCTGCTTCTCCAGTAAGCACTTATAATTTTGAGTTAATGCATAATTAGTGCTAAAAAATCATGTTGTTTTGCATTATTGTGTTTAGTTATCTCTTGTTTGATTTTGTGCATTATATTCTTTCTTTCCTTTTATTTTTCCTTTTGGTTTCAAGATAACTTTTCCAACTTTTATGCACACTAGAAATAATGTCACATACAGATATATCATACTATTAAAATGCCTCACCGGGTACACTAAAACAGTAGTTCTTGGATTTTTCTCCACACCTTGTGATTAGTATTTCTTTTCTACTGTTTCAATCATTTATTTTAATCAAATGCACACATGTTATCTTTTCTTTTTGTCCATAATTTGTTCAGTATTTTATGTGCGTCAAATGTTGCATTTTGTCATTGTGCAGTATGTGAAACATATGGTGTACAAAATGGCCAAAAACGGGTGGAATGTGGTTGTAGGTAACCATAGAGGCCTCGGTGGCATGTCCATTACTGTAAGTTCTATAATCAGAATTTAAACTTAAATTACTTTTTGTGGTTTTGTGTTTCCATACAGCCTTTTCTTTGTCTTATGATTTGGCATCCTTTCATTTTATTTTGGAAAATTAACATGGTGGTTGGTTTCTTTAATACCTTTGAATTTAGCAAAGATAAATATTGGGAAAAATAACCGATAGCCAAAATATATATTTTTTAAATTAGTACTCTATATTGTAAAGTTGGTTTATGTTATGCATGTTTCGTACTGAATGATTGAAACTCTGTACTAATTTTGATTCAAAGATGAGTAGTTTATTCATGTATGTTATGTAGTCAGATTGCTTCTACAATGCTGGATGGACGGAAGATACTCGAGAAGTTATTAACTATCTTCACAAAGAATACCCAAATGCTCCTATGTATGCTGTTGGAACAAGCATTGGTGCTAACATTTTGGTACATTAGCTATTATTTACTTGGGTGCCACTGGTCTCCTCTTCCAGTTAAGTTTCTTTTTCTTAAGCGTTTATATTTGACATCTGAGGTTTATCTTTTTCTTCTTTGGTGAAGGTTAAGTATCTTGGAGAAGAAGGAGAAAACACACCTCTTGCTGGTGCTGCTGCTGTATGTTCTCCTTGGGACCTTGTGGTATGTATCTAGGGTAAAATTAAGATCTTAGCCCCTGCAAATTGATAACTATCGTCCATACCCTTCTCTCGATCTTATAGGAGGATTATGTTATAACCCGGAATATGCTAGCATGCTATGCATAGCATAGAACCCCTCCATACAATAGCTCGGATTTTGAGTTTTCAAAATCCTAACGGTCGATCCGAACCGTTCATCTTGTTCTCCATATTAATATGTGTTTGGAGACCAAATTTTACATTTTTTGGAATTTTATTACTATTTCTTTAGATTTATTGAAAATCGCTGTTTTTTTATGGTCCAGATTTGCTGAAAACAGGGATTTTCAATAAATCTAAAGAAATAGTAAAAAAATTCCAAAAAATGTAAAATTTGGTCTTCAAACACATATTAATATGGAGAACAAGATGAACAATTCGGATCGACCGTTAGGATTTTGAAAACTCAAAATCTAAGGCGTTGCATGGAGGGGCTCTATGCTATGCATAGCATGCTAGCATATTCCGTTATAACCCAACTATTCTCTCTCCTTGTTGTACCAAAGCAATTAAGATTTAAGAAGTAGCAGTAGTTTGGGTATCTTTTATTGAAAAGGCCAAGTGATGATTATTAAGAATATTCTCCTTCTTTCCAGTGGAATACATCCTATTTCTTGTCCTACAAGGGTGTGCATGATATTTATTGCCTTATATGAGCTCACACAAAATTGAGATTTCTTACAGTGCACGAGAAAAGTGATATGTGATAACCAAATATAAAGATTATACCAACCCCACATTTGTGCAACTCAGAAGAGAAGGTCAGAATTCTGTATGCACTAAGCCAGTAACAATGTAATGTAAGGTACTCAGGGAGTCTTGTGTAACTGCTACTGCACCAGCTGTAAATCAAGAACCTGCCCTGATGCTTTCGTATTGATTTTGTTAATTTAATGGGAAATTTTTAGGTGTGTGACCGGTTCATACATCGAAAGTTGGCACAAAGGCTGTATGGCAGGGCTCTGACAATTGGTCTTCAGGGATACGCTGAGCTGTATTGATATTCCTCTTGTTATACTATTTAATTTACAGAATGCATTGACATGCTTCTATAATTTATGGATGGATGTTTTTTACTGTCATTAATTATTAGTCTGTTCTGTGTCTAGGCACCAGCATGTCTTGAGTCGACTTGCAAATTGGGAGGGTATAATCAAGGTTTCTGATTGAAATATGTACTTTGTAAAGTTTTTTTGCATTATATCTATTTTATATAATTAACAAGTTTAATTGTCTTTCTTCTTTTGTTGTCAGTCACGCTCAGTTCGAGATTTTGACAATCATGCAACTCGTCTTGTTGCTAAATATGAGGTGATTTTCTCTGACTTGCCTTGATTATTGTTATTGTTTCTTTAGTTCACAAAGTTCATACTTAATAACAGTTGCAGTGTTGCAAAATTTCCACTTATTTGCTCTTTCTTTTGATAATATTTTCAGTTGTCTTTTTGTTCTTTCTTTTGATAAAATGTCACAAATAACTCAATACATAGAATCATAACTTGCAAATCTTGCTTCAGACCGATTATATATAGAGAGGAATAGTAAAGCAGGTTAGTTTTGGAACCTTTCAGAGAATTTGTTCAAGGAGATATGGGAGATGCTTAGTGCAATTTTCTATGTTCTTTGTCTTATACATGTTGTTTCTTGTTTTGACAAATGTTTACATTATATTTGAAGGTCTTAGGTAGGTATAGATACTATTTCTCTCTTTCTATTGAATCAAATGAAAAAGAATGACATGTGCTTTTTCCTCAGACGGTAGATACCTATTATAGAAAGTGTAGCAGTGTCAGTTACGTGGCAAATGTATCGGTACCACTTCTATGCGTCAGCGCAATTGATGACCCTGTTTGTACCAGTGAGGCTATTCCGTGGGATGAATGCAGGTCGATTTATCATTTTCTTTCCCTTAATAGTATAAAATGTCAAACTATATATATCCTTTCAAAATCTGAAAACATGGGAAACAAAGTTAGCTTGAGAATTTGTTGAAACTCAAAAAATATATGGGCAGTGGTAAAGATTTTTTTAACTGATTTACAATATTTTATTTAACCTTTCATTAGAGCAAACAAGAAAATTGTTTTGGCAACTACTGCACATGGTGGCCATCTCGGATTCTTTCAAGGGCTGACCGCCAAAAAACTCTGGTACTTAACATTTTCTCTCTCTTTTATTTGGTTGTAAAAATTTAAGGCTTTCAAACTTAAGGGAATCAATATTTCTTCTTTCTTTAGGTGGGTTGGAGCTGTTAATGAGTTTCTCTCTGTTCTTCACAACAGCCCTTTCATGCACTATCAAAAGAAGGTACGTGAATATTATTATTTAATTGTTCTGGAACTTATATTTGATTATCAATTTTGTATTGCTCTATATCTTATTATTAGGGTATTAGTGAATATAAAAGAAGAACGAAATAATGTAATAAGTTGTACAAGGGGATTATGAGACTGCATTTTGAAGCAGTATAGTTTATGAAATTTTACTTTGGTCCCTAATATTCTATTTTATTTAGATGGAGGCTGTTGGATTGCATTCTTCACTTGAATCAACCATTGATCATAGCCCTTATGTCAATATAACTGAAGATGGGATGCTTGCTCCTGCAAGTGAGAATACTATGACTGAAAACACTGTATCTCGCACCAGTAAAGAAAGAAGTGAAGCAGAAATAACCTCAGAAGATGAGACTGTAGAAAATAGTAGCAAAGATGGTAAGGTTACAATAAAAAAAGAAAATGAGAATTCAATAGAGAAGAAGAGCAAAGATGAGAATATCGATAAAACTGTGGCTGATGTCATATACCCTATCAAGAGATCAGTAAACGAACTCACAAAGTATCAGGGGAAGTCGATTTGGTTACTTGCATATATAGCTTTTGTCACAAGTTGGCCTTTTATTGGTTCACTCGGTTTTTTCTTTTTCAGAAAAAGGTTTAATAAGGCACCAAAAAAAAATAATTAATGAGTTAATTAAAAGGTGGGTTACAGGCTGGTTTTGTCTGTGTCAAAAATTCTTTGTATGGATGTAGCATAACTTATTTGTCCCAAGATGTATAATCCAAAATTTTCATTTTTCTTTGTTTTTGTTAATGGTGTAATTGGTAGTACCAGTAGTACTGGTAAAACAATTTAGTGTTTTCGAGATTGGAATAAAGGTACTGGTTAGTTGCAACTGTCATTCTAAATTAGCTATTTTACAACAAACAAAAGAACGTCGTAATTCTCAGATTTTGCATATCAGATGTTTTGGCACATACCAGGTATAATCAGATTCCTGTAATTTAAATTCTACATAAGGAAAGTTTATTATAAATTAAGCATCAAATTCTTTAAAAAAATGAAAAACCAAACCAATTTATTCGTTTATTAATAAGTCGTTTGTTCACATATTAAATTTGTGAACTTTTAAGTTTATACAGTGTAAAATCAAGTGTTCAAGTGATGAAAGGTGAATCATTGAGTATTTACCAGTTTAAGCTGATGTGATTTTGTGAACTTAATTTCAAAATTTATTGAACTGATTTCAATTGAAAAGTTCAAAAATATTGAAGCCGATCTATTTGTGAGTGATGTGTTACGTATTGTAAAAAAAAATTGTTTAGTACAAAGTCAAATTGTAAAAAGGTAATGAAAAATAAAGGTGCCGAAATGAGCCATGATTTATATTATGTTGACCGCTAGATGAGACGATTACCAGTATAACAGTCTAGCAGAAAAATAAATATATATATATATAGAGAGAGATGAGCTACGGTGAGCTATGAAGTAAAACGTGTTTGTACTTCACGTCGTATTTTCATTTTGAAAGTCCAAACAACCGATCCGAACCATTAGATGTATCACATTCATATTGAAATGTGAAATGTGCTTGGAGACCAATTTTTACATTTTTTTGAACTTTTTTACTATTTATTAAGCAATTTTGAAAACTGCTATTTTACTGTGAACAATAAAAAACTGTAAAAATTTATGGTTCATCGGATCAGCGATTTTCAAAATTGTTTAATAAATAGTAAAAAATTTTCAAAAAATATAAAATTTGGTCTCCAAGCACATTTCAATATGGAGATCATGTTAAGCAGTTCAGATCAGTCGTTTGAATTTTCAAAATAAAAATATAATGTCATATAGCATCAACTCATTTTACTTTATGATTCACTGTAGTCCCCTCTCTCTCTCTCTATATATATATATTATTACAAGAGTTACATGATAACCTGAGACACGTCAAGTACACATATTTTAAATAAATTAGAAAAATGTGATATAAGAGTTATTCAATCAAAATAAAATGTAGAAAAAATGAATTAGACAAATCAAAACATAAATGATATGATATAGTTAAAAAAAAATTGAACTTAACATTACTTTTAGAGTATTAAGTTATTGTACAACTCCTACAATAAATTTATTTGGACGGTTCTTGTTAGTGTAATCGGTTCAACGAGTTTTTTCCCCTGCAAATTAATTTTTATCTATTTGGTGACGTAGCCTGTCAGTGTACAAGCAAGTGAATGCATTGCGAATTTATTTGATACATGTATCACCTATTGGCTATTCACCTCCAAAAAAAAAAAAAATGATAACGATCATCTTGTTTAATCGTGCAAGACTGCAAGTCAGCAACCTAAAATCACACCCACACGTGCAGGCACGCATCCACCTCAAGAACCCTCTTTTGATCTTTGACTGCTGATTTGTACTCTTTGACTATTCGCTTCCCCTTTTTGGTTCCTCATCATTACTTCTTTAACTGGAATTCGTATCGTCTGCTTTAACTCAAAAAAGAATCTTTTTGGTTCCTCTTCATTTACTTCTTTAACTGAAATTCGTATCCTATGCTTTAACTAAAAAAAATGGACAGTGATAATTAACCCCGCAAAACTAATTCCGCAATTAATTCCGCATAAAATGTTAAAAAACTCCAGCTGTCATTTTTTTCATAAGGTATTAATACTTACGTACAGAAGTATTTATCTCGAAAAACGAAAGTATTTATCCTTAAGCACGAAAATATTTAGGGGACCATGCACATTTTTTTCATGGAGGGTGGGGAGAATCTCAAATCACATGGGGAACCATGCACATTTTTAGAGGTGGGTTTTTTTAATCTCATTTCAATCTCGTCCATATTTCTCACGATCTATGAAAAATTTTGCGAATCTAAAACCACGAAAGATTTTTACGTAATTTTCTCTTTCAAATGAGATCCATGATGATATACTTTCGGACAAGTTGTTACAGAAGTATTTATCCCTTATCGTGCAAGTATTTATACCTATACTTGAAAATATTGTTTTGCATATAATACTTACAATACTTGATATTAATACTTTCATATGTCAGTATAAATACTTATAATACATGATATTAATACTTTCATATATCAGTATAAATACTTATAATAATTGATAGTAATATTTTCATATATCTATGTAGGTATAAATACTTGCACGATGAGGGATAAATACTTCTGTAATAACTTGTTTGAAAGTATGTCATCATGGATCTTATTTGAAAGATAAAATTACATAGAAAATGTTTGTAATTTTAGATTCACAAAATTTCTCATATATCGTGAAATATGTGAACGAGATTGAAATGAGATAAAAATAATTTGGAATGGGGGGATGGTGGGGGGATGGAATGGGGGGGAGTAATATAATTGTTCAAAAAAAATATATTTTGTAGTTAATACATCTAAACTATTTGATCTGCTTTAATATATGTGTAAGTTAGATCCGCAGTAATATTAAAGGATCCATGTATTATAAACAGAAAATTTAATTAATTCTATTTAAAATCAGACAACTAAGATGTATTAACTCAAAAATATTTTTTTGTAGTTAATGCAGACGATGCGGATTTTATTAACTGAGTAAGCTCCATAATTTCACACGTGACAAATTCGAAACAGTGACAACAACGAAGCTACTCTTTGAGTTCTGACAGCAGTGTTTCTAACTTTTACGGAGACGTAAATTGAGAGGCTTTGATATGAATCCGTATCCTCTGTAGTATTGTAGAGGATCATCCTCACTTTACGATTTGAGATTCGGGTCGCAATAGGGAACAGTATTTTTGAGCTTTGAGATTTGTGCCAAGTTAAAAGAACAGTCCGAATCTATCGATTAGGGAATCATTGTAAAAGATTTCCTTGTGCGGTACCCTACTGGATCCGAATTCCTTTGATACTTGATAGTGTCACTAAAAATTACATGCAATCAATAATTTCTAGGACCTCTGCGATCGGGGTTATAGTATCATTTATGTAAAGTTTCGTAAAATTAATGGTCTTTTTACAGTGACAACATTCTTTTGTTTGAACTAAAATTTTAAATGTTCAGAAGGAAGTATAATGTCACCCCCATGAGATTTTGAGATATGTGTTTCCAATGGCCTGTAATATGATTATGTTGTTAACTACCTATTTAGTCCTAAAACCTCAAAGTGGAACGGAAAATAAATTGCAGTAGTTTTACATTCTCATCGAATGTACTCTGGGAATGCGTATCCGCTACATTAATTCAAAAGAGAATTTTTTGAGTTAATTAATATCAATCATCTGATTTTAGATGAAACCAATTCAACTCCTACTTATAAAATAGAAATCTTTCAAAATTAGTACAAATTTGATCGCAAGAATCTTAAAACAGATCGAACGATTGGGATTGATTAACTCTAAAAAATTCTCTTTTGAGTTAATGCAGAGGATACGAATACATACTGTGGATCTTAATAACCATATGAATTATGAATTCGTATCATCTGCATTAACTCAAGAGAGAATCTTTTAAGTTAATGTATTTAAACCGTCTAATTTATTTTAAAATTCATGTGAATTAGATTGATTTCATATAACATCAAACCGCCGAGGTGCATTAACTCGAAAGATTCCTTTTGAGTTAATGAAGAGGATACGTGTTCGTGAATCATAGCATAGGCTCACAGCAAAACTGCAAAAGTGAAAAGACAAAAACACTCTTCTCAAATCCATTCGCCTAATAATTTTCTTTATTCAATAGCCTTTCAATTTCCTTATTCGCCTCAGAGACATACAGAGGAGAGGGATGATTTTTTAGAAATACAAATATTAAATATTCGTAAACAAATTGATAAATTTATTTATTAAAAAATAGATAAAATCACACTAATAATACAATTTCAGCAGTTTTCCGTCAAATTTAAAGTCAAGATAAAATTTAACTGACGAAAAATACTGAAACCGCACTTCTTGTATCGGCTCAGAAATCTGCACCATCAAACTGTACCAATTTATATTTTTAAAGGAAGAAAAAACGATCATGGCCTTTCCGACGGTGATTCGAATTTTCTGTCTACTGTGACGTATGGCATGATCTCACATCAAAATTATCAAAAATTAGGCTCTGTTGATCTTCTGTGGTGACTGAATTCAGCTGTTGGTGCTGTCGTTGGAAGCTCTGGTGAAGATTTGACAAGATCAAATATTCATGATTCAGAGATAATTCAGATATAATTCAAAAATAATTCAGAATTAATTTTAAGTGTAATTCATATTAATGAAGTGGAATTTATTTTTTCAAAAAATAATTAGAAGATGAAAATCAAATTATAAAACGATTACCGTGATTATTGACCAAATGTTAACTTTTTGTGTTTTTTTTTTTTTTTTTTTCATTTCTCACCCATGTACCTCACTCAAAAATCATACTAGACATACACTTCTATTAACTTTTTTTCAAAAACCATGCCTCGCCCGCGTGGTGAGATCTGCTACCATAACTAACCTTATTGAAATGACGACACATTGACATAAAGAAGAAATGGACCAGTACGGAGCAACGAATTTTTTCGAACAAAACATGAATAATTCGTAAAATTTCTAAAATTTATGAATAATCAGTGAATAATTTGGGAAAAAATTGGGAAACTGAATAATCCACAAATTGTTTCACCAACTGCTCAAATCGGAGTTATTCGTAAATCTTGTTAATATTATTACTTGCTATAGTTAACATATCTTAACGGGTGCATTTGGTTGGATCAAAAATAGAGCTAATTCAAGAATAACACTATTCTTTTGAGCTAACTTACATTTGGATCAAGAGCTACCAATAATTATTTGTTTGTCTTTTATGGATTAGCTCACTATTTTACCAACATAACAAAAAGTTAGATTAGCTCTATTCTCAATTTTAAAGTTAGTTCGCTATTCGTACTTAATTCATCCCACCATCCAAATGCATCCGAAAAGAGCACTACAAAAAATACACGAAGGAAACCGAAAGAAAAAACCTATATAACTTGAACATTTAGAATCAGAAACTGACCAAAATTCTAATAATAAATTGCTGCGATTTCACCAATAGATAAGTTTTAAATGATTGCACTATACACTACACAGTACACAGTACACAACATCAAACACTGTGGCATGTGCCATAGAAGATCAAATAAAGTTAATGTTATAAATTTTGTTGGCGACCGATTCTGTGGTTCTCTGTTCCACATTTCCAGAAGAACCTGTGATACATATCATTAATTGGTGGACTTCAGAGATTTTATGCATTCCTGTAGGCTGCTTCAGTGTTGGTGGGGTCCGATAGCCAGTGTACAGGGATCCATTCAGAGAACATGTAACAGAGGATTTGAACTGGTCGGTAGGTTTAAGGTCCCTGTCAAATTTCTTGATTCTTTGCCTCTTTGGGCAGAGAAATGCCAGTCAGCCAAAATGTCAAAAGAAAAAAAAAATAGTGAAACCAGACTTTCAAGCTACATCATCAAACACACTGTGAGAATCAATTATAGAGTATAACTCTATAAAAAATTATGTATAACACACTTTGTCCTTTACCCACTTCTGCTCATTTATTTCAAAGAATGAACTAACTATCTCTCAATTAATTTTCTCTATTTATCTCCCAGTCAATAACTACTTGTAGGGACTATTAACTAACTAAATTTCATTAATTACTTGGGGACCACCTAATATTTAATAAATTTTATAACTGACATGTGCAAATATAGATACCTATGCGCACAAGTGTTAATATATAATATATCAAGTATTAATATCTAAAATACTAAGTATTTCGAAAAAAAAAAACTGGACACATTACACACACATCTTTTACACGTTTTTAAAGTTGGGTTTTTTTTTCTCCGTTCAATTTTATCAATATTTATGACGATCTGTGAGAAAATTTGTAAATCTAAAACTATGGACGTCTTTTACGTAATTTTATCTTTCAAATGAGATCCATAATGACATACTTTCGGGTTGTCCGTCGTGCAAGTATTCATATATCATCGTGTAAGTATTCTTATCTTGTTGAGTAAGCATTCATACCTCGTAATGCATTATCTATGGAGACTGCTAATTAAGTGGGGGATCACTAACTACTTAGGTAACCACCTAATATTTGATAGATTTTACAACTGTCACATGTAAATATGGATGCATATGCGTGCAGGTGTTAATATATAATATATCAAGTATGAATACTTGGGCAGCGGACAACTCAAAAGTACTTCATCATGAATCTCATTTGAAAGAGAAAATTACGTAGAAAACGTCTATGACTTTAGATTCGCAAAAAAATTCACAGATTGTTAGAAATATGGGTGACATTGAAGTAAGAAAAAAAAACCATAAAATTTATAAAAAAATGAGTATGTAATAAGAAAGATTGTTTAAAGAAATACTTGATATCTTACATATGAATACTTACTATATTAGATGTTAATACTTGCGTGTATAAGTATACATATTTATGCACATAAGTCGTAAGGTTTTTTAAATATAAGTGGTCCCCCAGTTAATTAGCGGTCCCCCACATTATTAATGACTAATACATATTTTCTTTTATCTTTTTATGTTGGAAGTTGTGATCCCCTTATATAATTAATGATTGGGGGATGGATGGGAGAAATAAACTGGGGGAAAAAAATCTCTATTCTATTTCAAAATAGCGCAAGATTCGACAATAAATTATTTTTCAGTCCTGATGAGATTTTTTTCTAAACTGATCAGGTATAGAACTATTTGTTTGTCAAACAAAAATATAATCTGCCTATTAAATTTTATATTATTTGGATTTTTTTTAATAAGCAATTTAAAAGCTCAAATTGTTGAATGAATGATAAAATATTGATCAGATTATTATATATGATTATGTAATCGAATGATAAAAAAACATTCTTATATACAAGATATGTGGACCATCTCTATTATCAAGCGTGGAATATATATATATATGAGTAAAGTTAGGGTGTGATGTGCTCACCAAGAGAGTTTGGTGAGCACAATTCCAAAAATATATCGAATCGACTTTGAATATCGAATCTAAACCATTGAAATCCATGTACTTCGTGAGTGATGCATGTACACACAAAATTTTGAAAGTTTCGAGTTTATTTGTCACAAGATCAAGCGGTCAAAGAAATGATAAAAATTTAATATATAAAATAACTTATAAATTAACTTATAAAATGTTCATTTCTTTGACCGCTTGATCTTGTAGCAAATGAATTTGAAACTTTCAAAATTTTGCGTGTACATGCATCACTCATGAAGTACATGGATTTCAACGGTTTGGATTCAATATTTGAAGTTTGATCCGGTATACTTTTGGGGTTGTACTCACCAAATCCTCTTGGTGAGCACATCACACTCTAGCTTTACTCTATATATATATATGTGGGTCCGGCTAATTTGCTGCCGGCAGCATTTTAGCCGGAGGTGCTGCCGTCCAATTTTTTATTTTCTGATGTTCAAATAACAAATCCAAATCGTTAGATGTTTAATCTATATTATAATATACTTGGAGACCAAATTTTACATTTTTTAGAATTTTTTTACTATTTATCAAGCTGGTTTGAAAACTGCTAATTTCAATAAATTTCTACAGCATTGAAATCAGCGGTTTTCAAACCAGCTTCATAAATAGTAAAAAAAATTCCAAAAAATGTAAAATTTGGTCTCCAAGTATATTATAATATAGATTAAATATCTAACAGTTTGGATTTGTTGTTTGGATATCACAAAATAAATTAAAACGCGGCAACACCGCCGGCAGAAGTGCTGCCGGCAGCAAATTAGCCACAACCTATATATATATATAGTCCGGCTAAATTGTTGCTAGCAACAGTTCTGCCCAAAGTGCTGCTGGGGCTATATTTAGCCATGTGAAGTCCAAACAACAAATCCAAACCGTTAGATGTTTAATCTATATTATAATCTACTTGGAGACCAAATTTTATATTTTTTGGATTTTTTTTTTACTATTTATTAAGCTGGTTTGAAAACCACTGTTTTCAGTGAATTTCTGCTGCATTGAAAACAACGGTTTTCAAACCAGCTTAATAAATAGTAAAAAAATTCCAAAAAATGTAAAATTTGGTCTCCAAGTAGATTATAATATAGATTAAACATCTAATGGTTTGGATTTATTGTTTGGACATCACATAGCTAAATATATCCCCGGTAGCACTTCGGCAGAACTGCTGCAAGCAACAATTTAGCTGGACTCTATATATATATATAGAGAGAGAGAGAGAGGGTCCGGCTAATTTCCTGCTGGCCCTTTTTCGTGTTTGTGATGTCCAAATAACAAATCTAAATAGTTAGATATTTAATCTATATTATAATCTACTTGGAGACCAAATTTTACATTTTTTGAAATTTTTTTACTATTTATTAAGCTGGTTTGAAAACCGTTGATTTCAATAAATTTCTGCAACAAATTATATAGAGAAGATTTTTTTTAACTCGGTATAATTAAGTTAATTTAAATTTTAATAAAATATTATTAATCCATCTGTTGTATATCCTAGATATACATTTGAAGTTGTACTTATCAGACAGCAGATATTCACACCTTAACTTTGCTCTTTGTTTATATCTCCGCAGTTATTCAGATAGCAGCAGATATCCGCGACTAATTTTTTTTATCCACCCCGTTTTCACCACTAATTTATTGTTGTTCGCCGTGCGACAAAGTATTAATCTAATGCGATCCGATACATCCCTAATAAATTGGACGGTCAAATAAAACATGTCTCGTTGAATAAAAAACAAGGAAAACAAATCATTCCCCATCGCGGAAATAAATCTGCTGCGATCCAAAAATCTCTGCAATTCCTGCGATTTCAAATCCGTCCCTTAACATTCTACAATGCACAAATCTCAAGGAGTAATTATTTTTTATGTGCAAATCTCTAAACAAATTAACGGACGGATTTGGAATCGCAGCAGATTTATTTCCTCCGCACCGCGGCCGCGGCTACAGCAACTCACGTTTAACACCTGGCATAAACAAAACAGGTATATAGACCTGTATATCCACAATCTCCATGATATTCTGATTCACTGAAACTTGGTTATTTCGTGTATCTTTACCTTTACAGAGGAAGTTAACCCGCTATATATTCTATAACTCGATAACACTCGCATACAAATCGTTGCTCTGTTCGTCCACTAACTGCAACCTTCCCCAATTGTTATTCATTCATCCACCTCAAAAAAAAATTTGTTATTCATCCTTGCTTACGTTATCCTTGCGGAACAATTTTGTTATCCTGCACCTCCATTGGACCATCTCTTCAGGAAAAGTTGCACGTTTACTAATTTCACATCGATGCCATCACTTTTAAGGGGGTCAACAAGGGCTTGCGGTTTGCTATAACTTTCAATTGATCCAACAAGTGGTTTAGACTGTTTCACATCTCTTCCTCGAATTGTTTAGTCTCCGGTTCTCTGTCTTTCTGTAAGTGTCTATTTTTCTGTTCTTCTTCTTTTTCTTACCCAAACTAGTTGTGATGTACTTCGTGGTGTTACGAAATACAAACAGTATTAGGTTCGGGATCTCAGTGTTCCCCTGCTTTGCTGATTTTGATATTAAGAGGCGTGTTAATTTGGGAGAAATATTCTTTGATTCAACTTTTATTTCGTCAATGATTGTTGGTAGAAGTTGTTAAGTTTGGGGATCTATATAATCTATAACTGAGCTTATTTGTTGTTTGCAAGATAAATGATTTGATGAAAAGTTTGTGGTTCGTTTCAATTGAAAATTGAAGTAAATAAATGCTCTGGGGCTTGTGAAAAAAATGGGATTTTTGTATCCTCTGGCAATTAAGCTGCTTTTAGATGTGATCAGTTTAGCTCCATCTTCTATTTTTTATATTTATTTTATTTTATGGGCTTGTCTGATTTAACCTCTTATGTAACTAAACTACTAATTTCATCTTTCTTTCTTTTTCTCTACCCTGATCTGGTTTGCTGGCCTGAGAGAGAAAATAAATATCAGAAGCTGGGTAGATAACAAAGCTAGAGTGCTATTTTTTTTTTAATATATTATTTTTTCTCTCCTTTTTTTTGTGGAGGGTTCAAGATAGGATTAGTCTTTTTCTGAGGTCAACATTTATTGTTATGAGAACAGCTTTCTCTAACGTGATCCTAGACAAAATTGTTCTACGAAGCATGATAATTCTCAAATTAGTACATTTTTAAATATTTTGGCAATATATACTTTACTCAACATTGACTTTCCATTTCTCAGGTTGCATGAAACAAACAACTAGTGCGTTGTTACTTTGGCTCAAAAGATTCATATTTTGAAATGGATTTCAAGTCAAATAGAAAATCAGAATCATTTCATGAACCTAATTCATCGAATCACAATCTCAACCCTTTTAACCCAGCGCCTCAGTGTTTTCCCAATTTAACCCCACCACCTTTCCTAAATCAGCCCCAAAATCTCAAGACCAACTCCACCAGCTCATTTGAATCAAACCCTAACCCTAACCGTAACCGTAACCGTAACCCTAACCCTAACCCTAACCCTAACCCAGGCATGACCACTCAAAACCCAACCCTTGATTGGGACCCTCATACCATGCTCACAAACCTCTCTTTCTTAGAGCAAAAAATTCATCAAGTTCAATCCGTTGTTCAATCCATTATAGACCAACAAGCCCAATTTTCAAGCCGGCCAAGTGAGCTTGCCACACGTCAGCAGCTTGCCACAGCTGATCTGACATGCATCATAATTCAGTTAATCTCGACTGCTGGATCTCTCCTGCCTTCAATCAAGAACACTCTCTTAAGTAATAATCCTGCACTAAGGCAACTTATTGCCCCCGCATTTAATAACAGTTCAAAATTTGAGGGTCTACCCAGAAATTTACCAGAATCAAGCAAGAATCCAGAGTATGAAGATTTCATCAGAAATTTAGATGATGGAGATGACTGGATCAAAAACCCAAATCCAGCTCCAGAATCCAATATGGCTGATACAAACCTGAATGATGAACATGAGTTAAAGGAGAGTGATGACGGTGATGTAGAGAGAGAGCACTTGCTACCGGGTTCTTACATAGTATTGCAATTGGAGAAAGAAGAAATTCTTGCTCCGCATATCCATTTTTGTGTAATTTGTGGAAAAGGTTTTAAGAGAGATGCTAATTTGAGAATGCACATGCGGGGGCATGGAGACGAGTATAAAACCACAGCTGCACTCGCGAAACCCAGTAAGGAGTCGGGTTCGGACCCGCAACCTATTACCCGTTACTCGTGCCCGTTTGTTGGTTGCAAGAGAAACAAGGAGCATAAAAAATTTCAGCCACTAAAAACAATCCTTTGTGTGAAGAACCATTACAAGCGAAGTCACTGTGACAAGAGCTACACTTGCAGCAGGTGCCATGCCAAGAAATTCTCAGTTATCGCTGATTTGAAAACACATGAGAAGCACTGTGGTCGGGACAAGTGGCAGTGTTCTTGTGGGACTACTTTCTCAAGAAAGGACAAGTTGTTTGGCCATGTGGCACTTTTTCAG
Organism: Carex pumila; assembly: GCA_033356055.1. Lineage (NCBI taxonomy): Eukaryota > Viridiplantae > Streptophyta > Magnoliopsida > Poales > Cyperaceae > Carex > Carex pumila. Next base: position 70,685 of record JARJHM010000855.1, read on the forward strand.
GGGCATACTCCGGCTTTACCGATGGAGGAGGTTAAGGCCTCGGGATCTGTGAAAGATGATAGTGAGATCATAGGGGATTTTGGTGGGTATAATGGTAACTTTGCATCAGAGGAAAGCTTAACGGGTTTGGATGTAAAGGGGACTGATTTCTCACCAATGAATTTGGATGGTTTCGGGTCACTTGACGAGTTTGAACGGTGTGGGTTTGATCTTGAGGACAACCTGTTTTCTTTTATTCCTTCTGGGTTTGGACAGAGGAGTGGAGATAGCTAAATTTATGTGTGTGTTTTTGCATCAGTTAAAACTTTTATAGTACTGATGCATATGGTACTACAATTATTTTTAAGGCAAAATTGGCTATATTCTCATGATTTTTTAGGATATTTTCTTATCCAATTATTCAAATTATATATTTACCCATCGATTAATTATTCTCTTTGAAATTTATCCCTAAATTTGATTCGAACCGAAATGTATTGATGCAATGCAGATTTTTGTTATGATATATCTTTTTTTAAATAAGAGCAGAAAGAAATATACAACATGAAACAGACTATACATTAAATCACCTGTTTTCTCTTTGTTTTCTCAGCTTCGTTTCTTTCTGCATCTCTGACAACTTATTCCAATTCTACTTTTGCCAGTCTGAGTAAAACAAGCTAATCTCTGTTGCTCTTCAATGGAAGCACTGATCTCGCAAAGAAAAAAAATAATGTCCAATTAAATATAATTTTTCACTCTATGTCAGTAATTTTATGCTTAATTGAGTTTTAATTGTTAAGTCGAGGTCAATTTCAATTGGACTAAATTATATACTAGCCTCCTATAAAATGCTGGTATAATTGGCACAACTCGGAACATTTCCAAAATAAAATTAAACTATCCGAATTTTTCTTTGATTTAGTTTATTTAACTATCCGAATTTTCTAAAAAATTATCCTAACATTCTTAAGCGTATTATTATTTTGATTTTCTGATATTAAGTCATATTTTAATTAAGTTATAATTGGAGGAATTAAAGTTGACATATGCACCATATTCAAATTACATGATCTGATTTAATTTTAATCTGGTAATTAGAAAAATAAAACTGAAGAGTACGTTGGCTAATAAATGCATTATATCCGGACCGCATTTTATAATGATAAAAAGGCGTGGAAGAATTTTGATTAGCATGTAGATTTATTTTTCTGTTAGTTTGTTTTCATATGATTGGTTTTCTATAATTGAAAAGAAAACTGTGGCAGCCTTAAGCGCAGGATTTTAAAACATATAAATAAAAAATTTTGTACATCAAATTTTATCTACCTCGTTTGAATTCCTTCTGGTAAATACTAGTGTGGCTTATGCTAATAACTATTGTCTGAACATGATGATAAGCAATCTTATTAGCAAACATTTTATTCTTTTTACAGAGCAAAGGTTATGCCCAACAGAGAGCCCCAGACAAGATGCACAGAGATATGGATTGAAGCTTGAGCCTTTTCGTATTCCAGGAAAGTCTCGTACCAAAGATATTGAGGACTTCATTTAGGCTGTTTTGAATTTTCTCGCAGAGTGGGACCAACCATGGTAAAAAAAATGTTTTAAATACAGGTCAGCACTAGCAAGTGTTTTGTGGTTGAGAATTTTAAAGTTTAAAGGTGAAATGAAATCAGGATGTTTGTTTCATTCAGAATTGTTTATGGTCATGTCTAATATTTGATTATATCAAAAAGCTTTTGTTAAAAAATCAGGTACCAAATGCCCTTCGGCGAGGTCCTGTTCGGTAGATTACTGTTTATCGTGGGAAAAATAATTCACTCGGAGCTAAGTTATTTTTTCCACGATGAACAGTAAAAATTAGTTCAATTTTTTTGATTTCCATTTCCATTTCCATTTCTTAGCTTGTTGTCGAACAGGGCCTGAATGTATCATTAATTAGAAAAGTATAGAAGTAGAACTAGAGTGGAAAAAATGACACGGTAGAGCTGGCTCTGTCACGGAATGATACGGCGCATGTGTCAGTTATGTACTGTGACTCGTGTTCTGTACTGTAATTATTTTTTAAAACTTTGGCACAGCACGGCACGTTACGTGAAAAATCTAATCACGGCACAGTATGATACGTAGTCACGCGAGTCACGTGTAATTATGACTATTAGATATTGATTAAATGGTAAATCTTCAATAAACTAACTTAAATTATAATTAAATGGTCACGCGAGTCATGCGAGACACATTTGGTCACGACATGTTTGAACACGGCATGTTTTTTTCACTCGCATGTTATGACTATCCTTGATATTTTAGTCACAATACGGTACGTGAAAAATTAACTTGATTATGATACAAGGTCAAAATCATAGTGTATTAGTCATGACACGACACGTTTTTTTCACTATTAGTAGAATGATTGATTGTCGAAACCAAATCAGCATCATGAAAAATTGATTAAGAGATGAGACAGATTGAGATAGACGGATCCCAACTGGGAAAGATGAAAAATAACGGGTTCGGAGAGAGAATGGGTATAAATCCGCTAATCAAGCGATTTCTTCAAAAATTAAAATCGGGTGGTGCAGACTGGCTATCGGAAAGCCCCTGCTCCCCGGATCCGTAACCGTACCTGACTCAACACAATTGAAAAGGACGGTCCAGATTTAATTTCATCCGGTTGTTGCTCGGGATGACTGGAGGGGCAGTGTTATTTGAGCTTTGTGATTCGTGCCAAGTTAAAAAGAACAATTTTGGACCATCCGATTCAATTGTACTCAGTCCAGTAACCTGACAGGATGTGAATTCCGGAACCAACTCCGCTGCTCTCTAAAAGGAGAGCAGGACCTTGTTATTCTAAATCGAACCGTTCATCTGTGTTAAGATCCATGCAGGAAAATATTCAACGGTCCGATGTAGAATAACAGGGTCCTGCTCTCCTATGTGGAGAGCAGCGGAGTCGGATCCGTGAATTCCTCGCTCCCTAGGGTTTTGGTACTATGCGATCCAGATTCCAGCCGATAGTTCTCTCTCTCTTTAACCACACGCCGTTTCTCTCTTTCCGCCTCCCGGCCTCCGCCACTCCAGACAGCAGCGCTCCGCTCCCATTCCTCACTGTAGTCTGCTAGATTCTTTGATTTTTGACCTGTGATCTTGATCTGGATCTGGAATTCGCACCTCTTTCTCGTTTATTATTACCACTACCTATATCTCCAGAAAAGAAAGAAAGCCAAAATGCAATCTCTAATCTGTTCTAACTTACTCAGTACTAACGCGCATCTTTTCAATCGAGTAGCTGCTAACCATTTCAAAGTATATATCGCTGGTTCTAGAAATGGAATTGCTATTCTCGATTCAGACAAGACACAGATTTGTTTACGAAATGCTCTTCTTTTTTTAGGATCTCTCATTCATCAAAAAGGCCGGTTGTTCTCTATACACACAAATAATCTCTTTGTAAATGAGATATTTTCTGAAATGGTGGGCTTGATCAAAGGTTCTCAGTGGAAGATTGAGGGTACTTTGAACCATTCTTTTGCCAGGAAGAATCCCTTGCGTTCGAGAAATAATCTGGGGTTAATCCAAAAACCAGATTGTGTGCTTATTATGGATGTAGAGAGAAAGTCCTCAATCATACGGAAAGCTGATAGATCTCAAATTCCTATTGTGTCCTTAATTGATAACACTATTCCTTTGACATCTTTGAAAAAAATAACTTATCCCATTCCAGCAGTTGGAAGCCTACAGTTCATCTATCAATTTGCCAATTTACTTGCCAAAGATGCAAGTTTACAAAACAACCCACCCACTCCTCAACCCTGGAGGCCCCTTCTTGCTGAAGCTGTGGAGCAGAATCAGGCGGTTAAAATTTCAGGCACCACTGGACAATAATTCGGATCAGACTTCTGCTCTACATTTGATCTACACTGGTAATCACCCAGCATGTTTAAATATTAAGAGTGTTTCTGTTCATTGTTCTTAGTTTTAGATCAGTGGAAATGACTACTCGATGTATCTCATATTTGTATGCATTCTCCATTGACAATTCAAGCTAAATAAATACCTAAAGAATATCACAACCACACAATGTTGAAAATAGTAATTAGTACAATTTAAACTCTCTGTAACAGATTACCAGAATCGTCTTAGTATCTTTAACAGCTGTACCTCTTAAAAGTACTAAAGAGGTGGACTTTCTCCTGTCAGACCTTGGTAGCTAATTATTCCATTACACCCCTCCAATCAGTAAGATTTGAAGTCAAACAAATAGAATTGATATAGGCACTTCGCTCAATTATTACTCCTAGTTAGATTTAAGATTGCAGAGCAGTCTTTCATTGCTTGCATAATCAATCATACTATACCAGAGCACTATTTCAGAGAAAATACAACATAATCACTTTAGCATTTAAGGTAATATTATAAATTACTAAGACAACAATTAATAATAAAATTAACAAAAGACCTCAAGGGCACAACTGTAAATGTACCACCATCGGTTCAGGCTGCAACCAGCAGCAGGTGTTTTGTTTGTCATTTTTCAGCCTGCTTCATTCTTCCTGCATCACTGTACTGTTTTATTATCCACACAACAATATATGACCCAAACTTTACTTGACTAGGGTCAGGAGTTGCCTGTCTATTGTACCAGAAAGTTAAAAGAGTTGTGGAAGTTAAATTTTGGATATCCAATATCAATATGGTATTGAAAGAGTTTTGAATATCCAATATAAATCTTAAGAGTGTCTCTGTTCATTGTTCTTAGCCTTAGATCAGTTGAAATGACTACTTGATGTATATCATATTTGTATGTATTCTTGATTGACAATTCAAGCTATGGTCATATTTGAATTCTTAATTGGACAGAAATGAACCAAGCCATACCAGTTTTGTAATTAGTGAAAATATAACCCACAGGACCGAAAAGCTCCAAATTATATCATGCTTTCCACATATTGGAGAACCTAACATATTCTCTAATCTCTTGTTAAAATTGACCAGGTAAGTTTAGTCTGTCTTATTTTGTTTCTCATAAATTGATATACCATACAATTAAAATTCTAATTGTTGTCTTTTTCAATTTTGCAGTATTCAAAATTACCTCAGCTGTTCTCGTAAATTGATCAAGTAAAAGGAGCTAATCTCTGTTGCTCTTCGTTGGAAGCATTGATCTCACAAAGTAAAAAATAATGTTTAGTTAAAAATTAGGTTTCACTCTATGTCAGTATTTTTCATGCTGAATTGATTTTTGATTGTTAAGTCCAGTTTAATTTGGGCTAAGTTCAACTTGGACCCAATTGAAGTGGTCGTTTCTTTTTTTTCCTTTATAGTTACTGGAGTTGGATAATATCAATTATTATCAACCACACAGTCCTATTTTGCTCGCGAATGCTGAAACTTATTTCAGAATTTCCTAACATGGTATTGGAATGGTATTCCCCAACTTGTTTGGGACTAAAGACTTAGTTGTTGTTGTTGTAGTTGTTGGTAATGGAATGGCATTGTCAATCAATATCGATATTTTTGGAATAAACTGGCACCTAACTTTGCTCTTGATTGCTTATATGAAACTTGTCCTAACTTCTGTATCCAAGTTCGTCCTTTAAACTAAATTAATATTGGCAAGTTATGTGAAATATGTGACAGTTTCGAATTAGGAGCGTTGGTGTGTAAGAGGAAAGGGTGAAATGATTAATCGTTTAAGAATTTAAATTTAATCAACAGATTTTAGTCAAAAATGGATTTGCCAATAATATCAAGGAAAATAATCAATTAAAGAATAATTAGTAGCGTGTCTTTCTCTCTCTCTCATCACTTGATTCTAAGTTCTAACATTGAAATTATCATCCAGCTACTGTGATGTTATTATTTAATTGGAGTTTGAAGGACTGCAACAATCAATAATATTTTTGTCTATGTGCTGATAGATAGCTCGAGGGGATTATTGGATGACCTAACGCAAAGAAAGAAAAAATTATTTATTTTCTTATTTGTTTTTAGAGACGACTTGCGTTCAATTTAATTATGAGAAGTCCCGCAAAACTATTGTCTTTTTACCGAGTTTTTTTTTTTTGTTCCTTTAATGTTTTACCGAATTGTGTTAACTGATTATTCGGATTTAAAAAATATTAGTTATTTTGTCTATTGGTTTCAAAGGCATTCAGAGGGGGAGTGAATAGGTTTTTTTATATTTTTTATCTAAGTTATAATATTTTAGCGTGTTTATAAGTTATTCTTGACGGAAATTAGAATAACTTTGTCATAAACTAAATGTAAAGTAAATAGTAAAGTTTAGAGACACTTGACACAAGATTTGTTTACGGAGTTCGGCACTAACACTTACGTTTCCGGGGCTCGCGACCTTCTAGATGACACGTCTTTATTTACCCAATAAGAAAGGAGTACAAGGTGGAACTGATGAGCCTTTATAATTTTTCTGAGAAGTCACACAGCCCTAATAACACAATCTGAGTAGCAAAGACTTCAAGGATTGCAAGGTGAGCACAAAGCTTGAAGTAGTAAATGATTCGATCACACAATATCACTCTAGAAGTTGGTTGATTGATGAATAGGTTTGAGATTAATTGTGTATATTGAAGTTGGAGTGCATAAGCAACAACAACTTTCTCTAGATCTGTAAATACGAAATATTGAAGTTGGAGGTGACTAGAGTGATACTCCAAATCTTGGTATAGCTTCTATTTATAGAGAGTTGATAAAGATGAAGTAAGTGGTGCTAACCGTTGTAACGGTACAGGAGACCGTCACAACGGTAGGTCAATTGGAGTGGTTTGGAGTATAATGGTGGTCACTGTTGATCACGGTAGATGACCGTGATAACGGTTCCCACCACGAAAATTCTTTGGATGAGTTAGCGTTCGGTGACACTAAAACTATTTTAAGTGTTACGGGAATAGATAATGGAAATAATGTCTATATATTTTTTAAAATTATTAAAGAGGAGAGTTTAAATGTCTTTACTTTTTTGTGTTTCCATCATGTCTTCACTTTAAAAATTTCTAGTATAATTTTGTTTACTTTATATGTCAAAATAAAGTCATTATATATATGATCTATATTATCTTCTTTTCGTCACACAAAAATTATTATTTTTTTATTTTATTTTTATATGAATAGATAAATTAAAAAATGAATGTTCAGAATATATCATAAAAATTATTATTTTTTTATAAGAATTGATAAATTAAAAAATGAATGTTCATAATATATCTATATCAAACTAATTTTTCAAGATTTTGATACTGATCAAAACAAAATTAAAATGTCACATTCTTGTATAGAATAATTGATATTAGATAAAATTTACTAGTTTTAGTTTGACATTTCGAATTCTTAATTTTAAGTTATCAACATTTACAAAATAAAAATATAATAGAGGCGCAAAAAATAAAAGCATTGAACCTACCTCGTTATTAAAATGACCAAGATAACTCATTGTCAAATAATCACAATTCTAACTTGAACATCTCCTTTTAAATATCTTAAAATAACGCATCTCTTGACGGATATCTTAAAATAACATTTCTTCAGTATTTACTTGCCGGATTTTACCAAGGAAAAAGAAACAAAATAAAAATTTCCGCCCAGATCTCTTAATTCTAACCTAAATTTTTTAGTTACTACCTTAATAAATCAAAATTAAATGATTACCATCCGGTTAGCTAGAATTTCATTTCTACTACCCTCACAGACTAAGTCTGTGTACAGATCTCAATCAGTTCGCAGACTTAGTATGCGCACGGATTGTAAATTTTTTCCCCATTTTATAATTCAGATTACTAAAAAGAAAAAAAATTCCGTGTACAGACTGGGTCTGCGAACGGATTGTAATTTTTTTTTTCTATTTTACAGTTTAGATTAATGAAAAGGAAAAAAAAAATCCGTGCTTAGACTATGTCTGCGAACCAATGGTATTTTTTTTTCATTTTACAATTTAGATTGCTAAAAAGAAAACAAAATTCATACGCAAACTGAGTCTATGAACAGATTTGGTGCGCAGACTAGGTCTGCAAACCGATTAATATTCGATTCGGTGCGCATATTAGGTATATGAACCGATTGAGATCTGTGCGCAGACCCAATTTGCGAGAGTGGCAGAAAAAAAATTCTGACTAAACGTGTGATAATCATTTAATTTTAATTTATCAGGGTGGTAACTAAAAAAGAAAAGGATAGTTCTAACATGAGTGGGGTTAAAATGCACCCTCCTTTTTGTGCTCCAAACGTGCACCCTCCTCTCATTTCTTCATTTTTAAAATTCAAATAGTTGATTTGAATCTACCAACGTGTTCTACATATTAAAATATGGTTGGAGACCAAATTTTACATTTTTTGGAAATTTTTTACTATTTTTTCAGAATTTTTGAAAATCATCACTGTGCTGAATTTTTTATTATTGTTAAGTTTAATAAAAAATTCTGAAAAAATAGTAAAAAATTTCGAAAAAATGTAAAATTTGGTCTCCAAGCACATTTTAATATGTAGAACACGTTGGTAGATTCAAATCAACTATTTGAACTTTAAAAATGAAGAAACGAGGAAAGGGTGCATGTTTGGAGCACAAAAAGAAGGGTGCATTTTAACCCCACTCTTCTAACATAATCTGTAATAATTTCGGTAATTAAGACAAGAGATTAGTATGGATAGATGTCTCCATTTAACTTGAAACGGAGAGTGTGGAGTACATATACATACCCGTAATAGGCTAGCTGCTACTGTCGTCTCTCCCCAACTTGCTCTCTCTCATCTCTGATCTCTGCGGCAACCCTCCCCCCAATGGCGAGGGTCCTTTCTTTAATCCTAGTCCTCCTCCTTTCTATCTCCGCTCTTTCTCTTATCTCTTCCTCCCAATTCGAGGGTTTCGATTCCGACGAGGCCTCTTTCTCTTACGAAGAGGAAGATCTCGACGCACCGCTCGATCCGCTTCCCTCCACTTCTCTCCCCACCATCTCTCTCTCCTCTCCTCTGGAAGCTACACCCGACCCTGAACATGATCCGAACCCTAGCACACCTACGGAAAAACCTCATCCTAACCCTACCACCACAACCCCATCTCATCTCCAGACCGATTTCTGGGATGAAGACGAGTTCGAGGGTATCCCGTCAACCCCAGAGACTATCGTGATCAAGGAATCAACGGACCGCGAATCAGAAACTAAATCCATACCCGAATCGTCGCCTGATCCGAAACCAGCGACTCCCATTAAGCCATCCTCTTACTGGGTTGAGATCGTGTGTGTATCCTTCCTCATCTGCTTCATTATCAATTATTTTACTGGAAGAAAGGAGAATGAGACGACGGCTCTTGCATGGGCTGCTCAATTTGCGACCAAAGATTCCATTTTTGAGAAGAATTTCAGTCTTCTGGGGACTGGAGATGGGAATGATACACCCCTTTTGCTGAAGGAAGGTCAAGATATGTTCAAATTTTATGCAAGTGGGAGAAGGTAATATCTGCATGAAATTTTAATAGCTTATGATATATAAATGTAAAGATGTGTGCTATTTGGTTGGTTAATTTCAACTCGCTTAGTATATAACCTTATTTATGCTACCTTGATACAAAGACTTTTAAATCGCAAGCTTGGTAGTTTGCCTATGGTCGGGTTTCTGTCAATTATATTTGCAGATCTGCACACTACCTACTGTTGTTTTACAGAGAAGGGTCATGATCAATAAATCCATTGACAAGATTTTAACATGGACAATTGTCAAAATAAAATTGAAGTAAGAGATCCAATTTTGTAAGCATGGTCTGTGTGGTACATATTTCATCCTTGTAAATATGATGAGACTTGGTACACATTTTATCTTTCATACAATGATCTGATTTTTCAACGTGAGTTTAACAACCCTTGATGTATTATTTTAGTGAAACTCAAATTATGTCATAGTAAAATCAGTCAATAACTTTCTAGACATGCATGCACAGATACACACACAAACTCGTAACAATCCAAAAGGAACTAAGTTTAAGAGATACTCTACTGAACACAATTTTCGAGCCACTCAGGTTGGAAAAAATATGCTTGCATGGTTGCAGAAAGCATAATAATTGAATTAGCTAAGAACTGTGTTGCATATACCTTATTGTTATGTACATAACTAAAACCTATTTTGTTGACAGATATTGCCAGGGAATGCTTGCGACCATGTACATGCATAGCCGGCATGACCTAATTGCTCGCGTCTTTGGTTGGGTATTCCCCAAGAAGGACATTATCACATTTGAAGTGATAATGAATGATGATGCGATGGACCATGTGGTCCTTGCTGTGGCCAGAAAGAAGGAAGTGAAGGCGATGCAGAAGGATGAGAAGGACCTTCAAAAGTATGCTTCACCGAATGCAGTGGCAGGCCCCGCTGGTAAGAGGTGGGTCTCTGATGAGCTGGCTGTCATATCCGAGTCCAAGGAGGTTGCCTGGGACCTCTTCAATGAGGCTGTGCTTGATCAGGTCTGACTCTATTTATTTGTGTAGTAGTTCTTTTTTCTTTATTTGCATAAATGTTTATAATTGATTTAGTCCCAGGGGTTGATATGTCTCAGAAATCTTGCTGGTAAGAGTACAGCTGTGGTAAAAGACAATAGTCTCTTTTGCTTATATATATATATATATATATATAGGTGTTGGCTAAACTCATAGTGGTATGACCAAGGCCTTGGTACTACCAGTTCCATGAGTTTTGTTCAAAAGTTAGGGCCTGATAAAATTCAGCTTAAAAGCAAGGCTGAAAGTACATGATTATAATACTGTGGTACCGGCATATGCAGGAGTGTTGTTCATACCAGCAGTGCTCTCATGGCTTGAATTGTATTACTCAATATCGATTCTCAACTGGGCATGCTTGTTTTACTCTCTTCTGTAGGTCTTTGGAGACAAGGCTTTTGAGAAAGTTGGAAAGTGGTTCGTCTCACTCCATTTCTCAGACCAGCAACCAGGGTTGAATAAAAAAGTGTTATTGTTCAAGTTTGTGCTGCCTGACATCAAGCATATGGCTGACATCACCAAATTGGTTGCTCTTGTGCCTTACTACATTGACATCATCGGCCGTTACAAACTCAGCTCTAATGTATGTCCTTTTAATTTTTTATTTAAAAGTTTACTGAAGCTGTTGCGAAGTTGGCGCTACTCTGTTTTAGTTTTCTTGTATTTTTTTTCTAACTACTTATTTACTTTTATCATACCCGATTGGCATGTTCTGGTTTTCCCTTGTCCATACCCAGTTCACTCATAAAACGGAACCTTTGCAACACAAATGAAAGAACTTGGGTGTAAACATTGACCTCTCTATGTTGTTGTTATTATTACTGTTGTTGGTGGTGTTATATATGAGTAAATATAATATGAGCTTGAGCTGATGAAGAGGTTGCGAGCTGAACTTCAAATTTAAAGAACTTTCGGATTGGTTTTGAATAGTGAATTTAAACTTCTGATCCTAGTCTACTTGATGAGCCAAGTGTCTAGGTATCAAACTTCTGCATTTCTTGAGTTTGTTTTGTATCAGATCAAGAAATAAAGATGAACTATTTTTGTTTGCTCATTATTTTATAATTTTAAATTTCTCGTTCTTATAACATGCTAATAAAAAAAGTTGGAAAGTATATGCTTGGCTCGTCATGGAGATTAAAATCAACACTTTTAGTTTGTGTTCGAAGCTGATCCGTTAGTTTTTAAGGTTTAAGCTTACGAACTTTTTCGAGGTTTAGCTTCACTCTATTTACTTGGCATTGGTAATAATTATACTACAGAAAGAGTTGCATCTCATAGTATTGTAGCAATGCGATATTTTTGCTATGGGTAATTATTATGCTACAAAAAGGTTGCCCCACAATAGTATTGGAGCAAACAGATATATTATCCAATATTTTATAAAAGTAATGCATATCGATAATAGAATGTAGTACATCAAGCTGTTAATTTGGAATGCTTGCTTTGTGGCAAAATTCATTTGTATTGTATTGTTTAAAAACAAATCATGGAACTTGCCCTTACCTTTCCTTCACCTCAAAACAATATCCACTGACTAGTGTACTGACCCAAATGCTGTTAAGGTGTACTCACACAATGAAAAACTTGAATGTAGGCACGGGCAAAAACAGAGGCAGCCCGGTCTAAGGTGGCACAGGAGGAGTTCAAGGAGATGCAGAGTGCTCGGCAGGAGGCATTGCAGAGGAAAAAGAGTGAGAGGAGGAGGCAGAGTGAGGAGGCTGAAGCCAAGCTCAGTGCCGAGGCCCTGCGCAAGAGGGAAGAGAAGGAGCGTGCTCGCCAGCTTAAGAAATCCATGCCACGTGTCAAGATGATGCGCTAGTTAGTTCACCCTTCAAGTTCTATTTATTTTCTTCTCTTGGTGTACCTTTCTTTTTGACCTCTCTGGGGGAATAATCGCTGTTCGCTGGGAACTTAGAAAAGCAGAAATTGAAGGAAATTCCTTCCTTTCTTTTTTTGGGGGAGCTACTAGATGTAGGCTATAGACGAGGTACACTGCCTAAATATTTTTAGCTGCATCATTTGTGTTGATAATTTGATCCAGTTTGCCTTCTCCATGGAGTATAGGATCTTATGTGCCAATTAAACAGGGCTGTAATATACTGATCTTGACTAGCTCTTTTAAGTAGCAGTAGTGAATTTTTAAGAACAAATGACAGCTATTTTGGGTACACATTTTGACAGAGTAGTTTTTAATTCATGCAGCTCACGAGTCATATACAACGCTGTTTTTACTCTATTTTGCTAGTTATTTAATTTTAAGTTTGGAGGTATTGTGATATTTTTATTGGGATTTAGACATTTTAGTTGGCACAAAATGATTGTTTAAATCAAGTCAAAATAATATTCAGCGAGTGCAAGCGGTTGTAATCGCCAACTAACTAATTGCGTATTCGCTGTCAGCATCGTAGTACTCTGACGGCACTAAACTACTGTGCGTAAGGGCATGTTGATCACTCGGACCATTTAATGGTTTTTTTTTCTTTCGTAGTTTATCTATCCGTCTCTGTCCGTCTACATCAATTATATCAACTATTCTTTAACGCAATTTCAATGACTTAATTGTTAACAGTGTCATTATCAATTATTTTCTACACAATGCCAAGTCAACTTTATTAATATGGTTTGTCCTAATTTCGTCTATTAGGCTCATTTAATATTGCCATATATCTATAAAAAAATTATTTTTAGAATCTGTCATTTTTTTATTCACGTACTTACTAGTCTTACAAATTTCATATGCCACGTCAGCATCCTGTGTAAGTTTGAATCAGCAATTAAGTTCCTGCAACAAACATTGCAAATTACGTTTAATATACATGCATTGAAATCTCAATATGCATTGTTCAACTTGCGTTAGCTCAATATATAGTACTGCACAATAATTGCGAGTAACAAGAGGTGCTAAGTGCCACCATATGCAACTTTATCAATCACCCTTCAATAAATTGAACTCTCTTATCTTTACTTGTTCATCTCAGCTCAGTATTTTAAATTTTCTTTTCATATTTTTGATGATTTTTTTTTTTTTGGATAAAAGTGGGTAACCCCCACCTGTTTCTTATTGAAACAATTAAACAAAGACAGTTCTTTTACAATAATCAATGAAACGGCAATTCCATTGTACAAAAAGAATACAAGACCTGATTAACAATTGTGGTGGCTAAAAGAACAATTACAATACCGATATACCTAAATTTGATTGCATTACTGGAGTTCACAAAAATACGATCTCATGTAAACCTAGAACATTGCACAATTTATATTTTACACAGCCCCAAAAAAGTTAAGAAAGCAAAGCAAAAATGTACAGAAAACTTTGAAACTCATATTCTTAGCATATCAAGATCATGAATTCCAGCTTTCAAAATAAAAACATACTTAAAAACAACTTCATTACACCCAGTGATTAAGAATCCCTAATTTGCGAAAATAATCTCATCAAAATTCCAATCTCTGACAAGGTCTCTTGAGACAGCACGGCTCCTTTGTAAGCGTGGAGCCCCTTCTACACCTTGATTACCAGTTGCTAAGACAGGAAAAGGCGCAACTTTTGACGTGGCAATGCCGCTGCTTTGTGCACCATGATTGGTAATGGGTTTAAGGGTCAGGCAACTGATGACCGCTCCACATCGGCCTTCTCCTTCTGAGCTTGAGACAGAGTAACTTCTAAAGGAGTGAGAGGGGCTATCCATGCCATGGCATACAAGGCATGCTAAGCTCATTTTTGTGTGTCAGTACACTGACGAGAAATTTCAGTTCCTGAAAATCACTTATCAAAAGTTAGAGAAGCAAAGCACTTGCATGAATTGATTTAAGGCCAAATCATTGTAGAATAATCAAATAGCAAGGAAAACGGTAATTTGGGTTCAGCGCATGCCTGTGCCAGTTCCAAGGAAAAATAATTCAAAGTGTGAAAAGAGCTATTACTGTGAGTCAGAAGGAAACAACCAGGGGCAAAAAAAGAAAAAAAGGCACCATTTTCAGACTTTTGTATTTATACTTTTATAGTATGTGTGTGATAGTCTTCTTTGAACTTATCTTCTCAGGACAAGTCAAACAATTTACTGCAAAGTTTGGCTATGACACCTTTGGATTCTTCTATTACCTATAGCGTGAGAAATGTCTATACTTTTGCCTTATGAAAGGCAAACCCTAATACTATTTACTCTAGATTTTCACTGAAATTCTAACAAGGAGTCTTGGACAATTATGAAGTTTGAACCTGTTCCTTGATGAGGAACTGGTAAACAGAAAATATTATTTAGTACAACAGAAGCTGACAAAGTACATAGTAAAAAATTTTGAGAAAAAAAAGCCCCAATTACTTTTGCAATTTTTTGAAGTATAGTTTCCATTAGATATCTGATAGATATTGATTCCACTTCTTTTCAATATAGATGTGAATTACATAAATGAATTCCATCAAAAGACATAAAATCGGTTAATTTTGACTGATATATGTCCATTAAAGATTAGCCAGTACATTTTTTCCAATGAACTAATCAGAAGAAAGAAAAAAAGGGAGAAAATTATAATGCACCAGCATATAGGCCTTCTCATCAATTTGATTGCTAGTCATAGGAGATCGCAGAATTTAAATAATTCAATTAATTCCTATCCCTAAAATTTGCCTTTCAGAAGATCTCGTCAATGGAAATCCCGTCAAAAAATGGTGAAAACAACGAGATTGACCCCTTAATTTCTGTAGTAAAATTGATTGAGCTAGATCGCTTAAAATATTCCCGCCGCATCACAAAGAATAATCGATAATTCGAAATGTATGCATAAAAAAATAAATCTCAGCTACTTTACAGAGATAAAAGCAAGAGAGCTAACCTTCGGTGAAATCACACGGAAGGAATGGTTGGGCGTGCCCGAATGTAGAGAGAGAGAGAGAGAGAGAGGGGGGGGGGGGGGGGGGGGGCGGGGGAGGTGCCGAATGAGGCCTTAGTTTTTAATTTTTTATTTTCGCAAAAAACAAAATTATAGAACCCTTGCGTTGAAGAGATTAGGGAAATTTCTCGTTTATGATCAGTTGGAGACTTGGAGGAGACTTAGGAGGCAGTAAAAATGCTATGCAACTCCAAAATATGAACCAAGGAGGCTGTTTTTTGTTTGTTTGTTTGTTTGTTTTTGCAATTTGGCTGTTTTTGTTATGGACTAGTGGATAAAAAGGATAACTTATGTGAATATATGGTAATTGAAGTTGGGGCGATAATTTTTTAGAATGGTTTTAATATTATATAATTTTGATGTCATCAATGTCATAATTTTATTTTTTCAATTTATATTTTAAAATATTGAATTCAAATGTCAAATCGAATTTGTCCTTTTTAATTATTGCGGCATATGTGTCCACCTGAAATTTTATAATTTTTGAAGTTCATTTTATACTTCATCGAGTGGTTTAAAATAAACATGGCTAGTTAACTATGATAGTTGATTTTAATACATTTATTTTTCACCCACTTGATCTAGTGTAAGGCGAATTAAAAAAAAAAATCATAAATTTTTATGTGGTCACATATCTCATAAAAAATAGATAAACAAACGGTTAGATTCAATTATTAGATTTTAAAAATTGATATATAAAAGAAAAAAATTATGACATCTTGGGGAATTAAAATTCTCCTCATAATTCTTGGATCCAGAACTTCTATGAATCTATGGTTAGAAAATAACATATGGTAAGTCATAATCAGTTGTTAATTTTCGATGTGTTGATCTCTAAGAACTTCAATTTTTTTAGAATACATGAAGTGTGATAAGTCTTCGAATTTTCTAGCCATACTTTGCTTAAAATTTAAATATTATTCAGTATACCGTTTATTTCAACAAAGAATTTGTCAAACAATATAATATTCTCGTGAATAGCTGATAATAACACTCTATAATCGTCTTCTAAGCACTCTTCTAATTTACTATTTTAAATAACATTATTAAAATATTATTTTCTTTTTCTTATGAGGGGAGTTAAATGCTTCATGTCTCTCATGCTTCATCGTGTTTCACGTTATTTTTTTTTTTTAAAATTTCAAATGAACGGTTCAAACTGCTCAACATGATTTCCGTATTAAAATGTGTTTTGAGACCAAATTTTATATTTTTAATTTTTTTTATTCTATTTTAGATAGGTACATATTTTTTTTTTATGACCATTCAAAAACAATGATTTTGTACCTATCTAAATAAAAAGTAAAATAATTTTAAAAAAATATGAAACTTTGTCTCCGAATATATTTTAGTATGGAGATCATGTTGAGTAGTTCGAATCTACTATTTAAACTTTGAAGATAGAGATAAAAAATATATTACACAAATAGACATAAAAAAACAGTATTTGAACCTCATTCTTTTTTTATATCAATTAGACTCAACATTAGTGTTACAAATTTTACTGAAATTTATTAACAAGTTTTGTTGTCGTTATGTGAAACACTGGACGCCGATCTTTAGGGCCTGTTCGGCTGCAAACTAAAATTTACTGTTCACGTGGCAAAATGAAAATTCACTCAGATTGAATTTTTTTTCTCACGTGAACAGCAATTTTCAGTTCAAAATTTTTTATTTCCGTATCCATTCCTATTCCCACTGGTGCAACCGAACAGTGCCTTAAGATATGGAGATGGGAAAGACACAGATTTTGGAGATTTCTAATTTGTAGCCTTGTAGGCACTTTAGTTTGTCCTGCTACTGTATCAACTTGGCAGGATTGAAATCAATAATTTAGTGTCATTAAAAATATATATGATATATATATATATATTTTCTAAGGGGGCTATGCTGTGCTTTAGTTGATAGATTAAAATAATTGCTTGTGAAAGCTTAGTTTTGTATGCTAGTAGTTTGCACGCATGATTGAAGTTGGTTTCAAACGATTACCAAATTAAATGATTGATGATTACAATTTTTTTATTATGTCCTATTTTAGACCCTACCAATGATCTTTTAGGTTAGATTGGGTCTCACAAAAAATCCTTGTCCAACTGTTTTGTTTTAGAAAATAAACTCTTTATATTCACTAAATGATAATATGAAAAGGCCCATTACTTTTGAAAATCCACATTGCTCCTGAATTGTACTGATCAGGGAAATGGGAAATTGGATTAACAATTCCAATCTGGCCCAGCCCAAATTGATTTAGTAGTAGGCCTAACTTGCCAAGGGAGATTCCTAGTTTTTGTATGGCCAACTGCACCAAATGACTTTATGACTCCAACCCTTTTTTTTAGTTTCGGTTTTTTTTTTTTTTTGTGTGTGTGTGCAAAAGGCCGATTTTCCTATAATTTTTGTTTGGTCTATGAGCGAGTTGCGAATTTGTTGGTTATCTAACAGTAATAAACATAAAGTATGTGTAAATATTTTTCTTAAACAAAAATAAATCTTCTTTTATTGATTTGTTATAAATTTCTTCTGTATTTATCAAACAATTATATATTATACATCATCACAAATTATTCAATTACATGTTAATTGGGTGATGCATGGCACATATAGGTGATTTCACAGACAATCAAATTACTCCTTTTTACTCGTTAGTATTAAAAAAATCATGATCCCAAATTCCCAATCAATTAAAACTGTTTGTAGAGTATACTATATATGAAATTTTGGATCTCTCTCATGATCTGAAAATTCAATTCCCATAACTATTTATTCCTATTTAACATGCCACGGTATCAACCTAGCTACATTTCCTAGTTTGCTTAGTTGGTGTATCTGCCCCTTCTATGCAAGACAATTTGTTTTAATACCATATATAGTTAGGTCTACCTGTGCTAACCAACACTTGCTCTTTCACTACTGTTTAATTGACAAAACTCTGTTTATTTATAAGCAATCAACCCAATCAGGTACAAAATTTCTCACCAAATTTACTACTTGTATCGGAATATAAAAGTACATAACAAACACTCAAGATTCCAGCCATTCAAGATGTGTTCTCTTAATTTCCTTTCTTTCACACTTATTTCTAGCTTATTAGTTATTGGTTTACCTCTAAACATATGGGTTGAATCCAAGGGTTGTTCTATCAATGCCATATACAGCTTCGGTGATTCCATTGCCGATACTGGTAACCTTTTGCAAGAGGGTCCAGTTGGATTTTTTGCCTCTATAGGTAGCTACCCTTATGGCGAATCATATAAAAAGCCGACTGGTCGTTGCTCTGACGGCTTACTTATCATTGACTACCTCGGTACACATTTTGCATCTCATCTGGTTCTGTATTGCATTATTTCTGTTGAGTTTTATGTATTAATTGATATTAATTGATATCGGTGGAAAACAGTTTTTACTGAGTTTTCCAATCTACACATGAAATTTACTTTGGCAAACCATCCCACCCCAGTTACTAATATTAATGCAAAACCCACATATGGCAACTTTATTAAAATAAAAAAAATTCAAAATTAAGAAGGTTGCCCAGTTTCTTGTTTAAGTTCTAATTTATTTGTCAGAGTTACTTGTTGAAAGAAAGAGAGAAAATGGAAAGAGGAAGTTATTTTTACAAGATTTAGGAACAAAATAAAAAAAATTAAAAATTAAAAATTAAATAAAATATATATTTAACATTGAGAATTTACTGATTAGTTAAGACTCTTATAACATAGCTGAAAAAATTGTTATTTTTCATAATTGCAGCAATGGATCTGAATCTTACACTGATAAAACCATACTTGGACAAGAGCTCTGATTTCAGCAATGGAGTAAACTTTGCTGTGGCTGGCGCCACAGCGCTTGATCGGACGGTACTATTAGAAAATGGCATAGGCTTTCCTCCTGCCAGTGTCCCTCTCAGTTCTCAGCTTGAGTGGTTTAATTCATATCTAAATTCCACTTGCTCCTCCCAGTCTGGTATGAATTCTACTAGAAACATTTATCACTGATCAGCTCCCTTGTTCAATCAACAAAAAAATTATCCTTCTTAACATATGAAAGCGGATTGCACTAATTCTGTCTGTTTTGTTTGGTCTTCTTTGATGAGGAATACATTTAGCAACAGGAACATGGATGAAACTTTTTCAAGGGAATTAATTAGTTTGGGGCTATTAATTTGTTTTTACTTTATTGATACTTTATTCTATTGTTACTTCCATTCTTTTCTGTTTTTTTGAACAAATGTTTCATAGAAAATGAACTTCTAAACAAATGTAGATTGTGCTCGAAAGCTAGAACAGGCTTTGTTTTTGGTGGGCGAGATTGGAGGGAATGATTACAACTATGCATTCTTCCAACAGGCCTCCATAAATCAAGCCATGAATTATGTACCACAAGTTGTTCAAGCAATTATCGATGCAGCCAAGGTAACACGTTTTCATGCTTTTTTTTTTTTTTTGAGTAAATTTTGGAGGTCAAGCCACCGAACTATTTAATACTCTTGTTATTACAAGAAACGATTTCTTTCATTCGGATTTCAAACTCACAACCTCTTACATAAAGATCATGTGCCTTTGCAAAATCAAAGATTTCACATGTACAACAAAATTTATCCTTCTTCACATAGGAAAGCGGATTGCACCAATTCTGTTTCTGTTTTGTTTGGTCTTTCTTTGATGAGGAATACATTTAGCAACTGGAACATGGATGAAACCTTTTCAAGGGAATTAATTAGTTTGGGAATATGTGAGAGGTCATGGGTACTACTGCACCTTTCATCAAAGATTTCACATGTACAAACCATTTCCTAATTCTAATTCAAATTGTTTATTGTATGTATTATGTTCATAACAGCATGTGATTAGCTTAGGGGCAAGACAACTCGTCGTACCAGGAAATTTCCCGATTGGATGCTCTCCTAGTTACCTCACATTATTCTCTACAACTGCCTCATCAGCCTATGATGAGAAAAAGTGTTTGAAAGATTACAATAATTTCTCGATGTATCACAACAAGCAACTAAAATCTGCACTGGCAGATTTGAGAAAGAGTAACCCTGATGTGATAATAATTTACGCCGACTACTATGAAGCTTTCATGCATATGCTTGATCAAGCATCCAGTCTAGGTAAAATTTTCCTTCCCCATGTTCCTCTAGAACTCCTTTTCATTCTTATGATTTGCACAGAGAAAAATGGTACTTTTGTACTAAAACCTTAATTATAAGGGAAGAAAGAGAGGGAACACTTAAAACATCAGATAATATATATATATAGAGTAAGACTACGGTGAGTTGCGAAGTAAAACATGTTTTTATTTTACGCAATATCTTTATTTTCAAAGTTCAAATAGACGATTCAAACCGTTAGATGTTTAATCTATATTAAAATATACTTGGAAACTAAATTTTATATTTTTTGAAATTTTTTTACTATTTATTAAGTCACTTTGAAAATCTGAAAATCTGAAAATCCGGGTGAATAGTAAAAACAGTAAAAATTTCTGGACTGCTGGATCGGCGATTTTTAAAGTGGCTTAATAAATAGTAAACAAATTTCAAAAAATATAAAATTTGGTCTCCAAGCACATTTCAATATGGAGATCATGTTGAGCGGATCAGATTGACATTTTGAACTTTAAAATCGCAAAATATGAGCGTGAAGTAAAATAGTCGCTTTACTTCGCAACTCACCATAGCCCAATTCTATATAAATATATATATTTAATTATTTATTTGAGAAGGAACAAGGGTCAAGTCAAAACATAAGATAATTAATATGCAAATTTTAAAAACAGTTTAATCATTTACTGAAATTTAGTCCGGCACAGTTAAAAATGATTTAGTAAGGAGGAAATGTCTTTAAATAACTGCTCGTTCTTTTTTGTTGAAAGTTAGGCGTGGTTTACAAGTTAATACTAAATAGGTTCTGATACCTTCCTCAGGATTTGAGAAGGATTCACTGCTGACAGCATGTTGTGGCACTGGCGGTGGGTACAATTACGAATCAAGCTTGATGTGTGGTTCACCGGGAACAACTGTCTGTTCCAACCCAGATCAACACATCAGCTGGGACGGTATCCATCTAACACAAGCAGCGTACATGGTAATTGCTCAGTCACTCGTCATGGAAGGTTTTGCTTACCCCAGTGATAAAGTACAGGAGATTTGGGATTGCTAAGACAAGCTTTTTGTACAGTACATTTGTGTTAGAAAAAAACAGAGAGAGAGAGAGAGAGAGAAAAAGATCCACAGCATTTTTAAAGCTCCACAAGCTCCACAAGCTCCACAAATTTTCTAGACTGCATATGCAGGATAGCATATTTAGTGTGATTGCGTTTTTTTTTTTTTTTTTCTTTTGTTCAGATATGGTGAATTTGTGAGAAATTTTGGTTTTTTTTTCTTTTCTGTAACACTGTTATGCACTTTCCATTCTATGACTATTTACAATCACATTTTGAGATAATCGTTTTTCACTTTTTCTTGTTCATTGTATTAAATTTTCATGTTCATTGTATTTATTTTCTTCTAAAAGAACCATTTATGGGTTGTAGCCCATGGTTAACTGGACATGAATTAAATATTAAAGCCCATATGAAACAATGAAGTTAAAGACCTTGCATTGACGATGTATAGAAAAAAGCAATCTGACAGGTTGGAAGTGCAAATTTGACCAACTAAATTACTGTTATAATTTTGGAGGAATATAACCAAGAATTTTTTTAATAGTTTTCAGAAGGCCATTAATACGTAGTTGTGACATGAGGTGAAAAATTATAACTAGGAATTGGGGACGGTCTAATGTCAGCTCAGAGCTATCCGATCCGCATTAAGATTCACACAAATAATTTTAAAATTTGTGCAAATCAAGTACACACAAATCTTGATGTGAACCAGACAACTTCCATTAAACATCATACCAAATTTGACTTGATGATTACGAGACTGTACCTTGGTACCCCACTCCTTAAAACTCACCATGCATGGTCTTTTTATTTCCTTCTTTTTGATATCTTTTCCTAATTAAATGGGAAGCAAAGATACACAGAATTAATTATGGTGTAGTGCTA
The DNA here is from genome assembly GCA_033356055.1 of Carex pumila. Lineage (NCBI taxonomy): Eukaryota > Viridiplantae > Streptophyta > Magnoliopsida > Poales > Cyperaceae > Carex > Carex pumila. The sequence continues at coordinate 93,118 of JARJHM010000855.1, forward strand.
TAACTCTACACAAAAATGGCTGTAGCGTTAAAAACGGTCAATAGTGCTATATTTTTTAAGGTCAGAAAAAATTATAGCGCTATATTCTAGCTCCAGCATGATATCATATAAAAAACACAAACTTTATTCATGTAACCTCAAGTGAACACACATACACACATAACTGGATCAAGCATCCAAAGTGGAAATCGCATAAATGCGATCATGTTATATGATATGTAAACACAAAACATGCCTTTATTTTTCTAGATTTTACGGGCATTTGGGGCGGCCATTATGGGTCTTTATATTCGAATAACAAGGATCCTCCTCTTTGTTACCACTTGTACCGCTCGGTACGCATTGGTACCTCTGACAACACATGTTGCAAGACCCAATGCACATCTTCGGCTTCCTTGACTTACTGCAACGGTAATTGCATTTCGCTCCACAATCTGCATTGGTATATAGTGAACACTAAATTAAGACTGAGGGTATATGTTATTATTCCATTTCTTGATGTTATTTCAATTAATTAATTGTACCATTTTCTTTTTCTATCTTTTGGTTACAAGATTCTAACAATCAATTGAGAATGGAAATATATCATAATATTTAATGTGTCCCAATTTATACATGCTCATGACCAGGATACTAATCAAAAGAATAAATATATATAGAAAAAAAATAAAGGAACAATTAAGGCCAATGTTATAAAAACCGGACTGGACATCAAACCGTTAAAGCTTCAGTTTAAAGGTTCCGTGGTCGGACCAGTGGTTCAACCGGTTCAATTGCTAATTTTTTAAAATATACATAATTTAGGAAAAATTGTGAGATTGCCACTACAAAACCTTCAAAATGTGAGAATGCCACTGCAAACTTCAAAATAGTAGAAATGCCATTCTAAAACTTCAGTAATTGTAAAAATGCCATTCTTATACAATTTTTGTACTATTTTTATAAAAAATAATCTGAAAAATTCTATTTTAAAATACGTATTTTCGTATTTCCAATTATACCCTTGAAGTGAAATTAACAAAAGAAATGGTCTCCTCCAGTCTTTCCCTGCCTCCCTCTCTCGCGTGATTCCTCCCTCTCTCACCGAGCTCTCTTTGCCTCCGTTGGCAATGAAGCCTCTGTTTCGCATCTTCTCTCTCGCTCTTTCCCAATTCCCACAGGCGACGCATCTATCCCTCTTAGGCTCTTTTCCATCAAACTTCAACTGCTTCCCTCCGTTTGTCTCAATTCTAAATCCTAAACTCAACCAATCGGTAGGCTCTTGTTAGGCGGTGCGAGAGCGAGGCAAGGTTTTCTTCCCCTTTTATTTTTCACGAATATTTACTTATTACATAAAATCCTTTCGAGGAAATTGCAAATTTCAAGTTGGTAAGGAATCATGTATTTCGATTCCTTGAGTTGAGATAGATCTGGGTAAAGCTTATCGAAGGAGTTCATTATTTGGTTCATCTTGGCTAATAAAATGCTTTCAAGGAAAAGAAAATCCTTACTTTTATCTATCAATATTTTTTGGCACTAAATCGTAAACTCAATATTCATGTTAGGTACTGTTTGTTCTGAATTTGCTTTATTCTAATGATAAAGTCATTGCCAAATATTTCACAAAAGCAGATTCCATTTGGTTTGGTTCAAAATTATAACAATTTGCATTTCTAATTTTTCCCCCTTGATATACTGCAGGGATTTAATATTTTTTTTTCCTCAAATGACAGGAGTTGGATTTATTTCGAATGAGGAATAGGATAAAACTGAGGAAAATCTCAGTGGAAGATTTAAAATCTCTATTGCTTTTTGTTATTTGCATTCAAGGGCAAGTATTCAATTTAATCCTCTTTTATGTCGGTATCTAATTTTGTTTTATTTTTCTCTTCACTTATATTTATTTTCCTTTTAGAGCTTGACAAGTCATTATATTAGCACTAATTGTGTTATCCCTTTGATTTTTTTTTACTTTATTTTAGCAAAAAGATGTATCAGAAGTTCAAAAAAATAAACTTAAACAAGTTGAGATAGCCACACATACTCAGTGATATGTTTTTGAAGGCAACTGAATCAAATTTGAAGATGCTACTTATGATAGAACCATTTGTTAATTTTGGGTAATTATATTAAAAATTATGTAAAGTATTTTCATCATATTATTGTATGTTGTGTTTTGGATATTGTCATTAAACAAAGTCTCATTGAAAAGTAGGTATCCAAAGCTTCATAAGAAGGGTTGTGGAAGGGTTGAGAAGGAAATTGTTCATCTCACAAACAAATGGTGCTGCAATCTGAGATTTTTCTGAAAGTGTAACAAGAGATGTATTACAATGGAAAGGGACGTGGAAGAATACAATAGAAGCAGTAGGGATGTCTTGTGTAACTCTTTTTAAGTTTCTAATGTAGGCTTACGGGTTTATCATAAAAAATAGTGCTTTTTGTGTTTTGTTTTTTTTTATTCATGTGTTATTTTAATAATTAATGTCAGGCACTTGGTCAACTGGGATGATCTATATATAATATCTTTTATCTAGTTTTTTTGCCAACATATTGTGATTTTTTTTGTCAAAATGACAATAATGCCCTTGAGGAATAGATAATTATCAAAATCTGCAAGTATGGATGCATTATCACTAGTGTGAACTTTATTTTGCATTTAATATGCAAATATGAATAGGTATTTATTGCTCACAACTAGTTTACATTCTATACACAAATATATTTCAGAAGTTGTAAGAAAAATAAAAAATAAAATCTTACATCAAATATCAAACAAATCTATTCGCAAACTAATTGAATAATTTACAAATCAAATCCTTCTAGTTAATTAGCTACCCAAACTTGAAATTCATATAATCTTCAGCAATCATATCACAAGCACCGGCATAACAGTGCTACTAGTATTCTCCTCCTCTAATAACAAACTGGCACCAGGTGGTTGCAATGTCCATTATTTCAAATCCCAGTACCCGAGTTCTTCATTTACTGAAAGAAATTTCTTCAAAGTCACAACTTGTAGCTCTGATGAGTCATTAATGCCATGCATACCCTACAAAATAATTGAAAAGGGAAGTAGACATATATACTTAAGGAAATATGAAAATGCAAGGTACTGTTTCCTTGGTAAGATTCACATGAATATGATAGAACTGTGCCCAGTTCTTCCAATTTATCCAAAAATCATTACTTTGTGACAATTAAGTATATGACATTTAATTGTTAAACTCTGTGGAAGTTTTCAAAGTTTCCTGTGAGAGTTGAAGGTGCAGCGATACAGTTGAGCCTGAGAGTTTCACCTCTAACACACTCTGTCGATAAAGCCTGAAAGTTGCACAATTAAGCAAATTTGAATGACCGGCCATTAAACCAGTTAAACTGAGCCAACTGATAAGTACAATCTGATGACCTAAACCTATAAATTTGGCACTTCTGTCTCTAAGAGGTATGCACAATCCAATTGAAATTTGAAAAAAAATGCAACCTTTGCAAATGATAAATCTAATAAACAGATCAATTTCGTTGAGTGCGTATTCTAATTCTCTGAAATTAATTGCATTTCTAAGCTAAAAAAAAGATTACCAATTAAAAAAATACCATCCAGATTTTGAACTAGGGTTGCAACAAATGAAGACTAATGTATATAGATCCATCATCAGTAGATATGTAAGTAAGCAGTAGAGAAACAATTGCTATCAAATACGGTTGCAATAATCCTTGAAAAAATTAGATAGGGACCATCAGTGTATATGTGTTTAGCACACCCAATCCTTGAAAATTAACAATCTATAAATTGGAACAACAGCAAATTCAGGAAGAAAACCTTATCTCACGGGCTCTCGCGCTGCATAACAGAAGCCTACTGATCAGTCGGGTTTAGGATTTAGAATAGAGACAGACGGAGGGAAGCATGTCGGATGCCGGACCTAGTTGGGGTTTGATGGAAGAGAGAGAGGGAGAGGCGTCGCCGGTGTGCGAATTGGGAAAGAGTGAGAGAGAAGAAGCAAAACGGAGGTTTCATTGTTAATGGGTTTAAGGGTTTGAAAATAGTATCAGTGTATGAATCTCCAAAGCAGAATATTGATGAAGGGTATTTTAGGTATTTTCACAATTAATGAGTATAAATGATATTTTCACAATTACTGAAGTTTTAGAGTGGCATTTCTACCATTTTGAAATTTGTAGTGGCATTCTCACATTTTGAAGGTTTTGTAGTGGCAATCTCACAATTTTCCCTATAATTTATTATCAAAATCATGTTCATATTAATTGAAGATTAAGACTACAAATTTTATATCCATGAACAAAAAGTATTGAAAAAATGCTCAAAACAGTATAAAAAAATAAATGAAATAAAGTAAAATGGAAAAATTAGACCATAAAGAAAGCAATATTTTGAAGTTGTGAAATTTGCAACCAAAGACCCCTGAAGCTTCTCCTCTTCGTACCAGAAGGCTCTAGTACCTGTCTGGTATCCATCATGGTTCTTCTACTCAATCCCAACAGTTGATTTTACCAGTTGGTATCCCCGCTATGTTCCTTCTTCGTTGCTCTGCCCAGTTGTCACAAACCGTCTCCATTTTGCATCATTTGTACGAGGTGTACCAGTTGTACCTTTTGTACCAATTTCTCATAGAACTTCAATTGCCACAAGATCTCCAACAATTCATCCTATGTCTTATTAGAGTCAGCGAAGCATCGGTTGCATCTTTTCCCCACACTATAAACTGCATAACCAATTTTTGCGGATTATTGCGTTGAATTGAAGCAGCCATGGCCATCCCTGAGAAGGTCTTCTCAGCCTTTATCTATTATTAATCCTTTATAAAAAGTAACATACAAAGCTGTGTAGCTACTACATGGCATTCAAAAAAAAAAAAGGTAACATACAAGTGAATGATAAAAATATGGTTAGGCTCCTCTTCAATTTTATGGACTAGAGACGACTATGTATTTTTTTTTTTCATCAAAGGCCCATAGGTTGTTCCTTTCATTATAACAGAATTCATGATCCAATACATCGTACTATTGTTGGAGAGTTCTTAAAAAACAAATAAAATGCAAAAATACATTTCAAAGCTTCTCTTGTCCTGCTTCATGTTCCTGCCAGTGGCCTTGTCCTTCACTGAATCTTATTACTCGCAAGTACTTGATTGGGAGAGAAACATGTATAGACTTATAACTTGACACTTAGACACAACTCCATCACTCTCATTTAAATCTTATTTAGGTTTGAGCATTTGATCGAACACCTTTAATGCATCCATCTATTCAATGCAATAAACTCAAAAATTATTTCTTTTCAAGTGCTATTCTACAAATTCGAATTTAACGATTGAAGGAGATTACTAACAGTATTTAATGTAAGTTCTTTGATGATTTTTTTTTCACATATAGCCTTCAGACTGAGATTGAGTCTATGTGCAGTACACAACAATAAATATAAGAAGATTGATGAAGAAGACCAAATCGATGGAGAAAGGAGAGCCAATTTTTGATTTTCTTCCATCTCAGCGTGGGAGAAAGCAAGAAATGGAGAATCCTAAAAAGTACAAGATACGCAAATCAGATCGCAGCGAGAGCAAGTCAGCAAGATAAAAGAAATCTGATTGAACCGCGGTTTTACATGGTTTTCTCCAGCGAATTTTCATTACGAACCGACCGATAAAATCGATTTTAAGCGATACCATAGCTGAAGCGATAGTATTAAAGAACCGAACCGGACAGGTGACCGGTTCCGGTTTTTTCTGGTCCAACCGACCGGTCCAGTCCTGTTCTGATAACACTGATTAAGGCTATTGTATCCTCTGTCGTTTTATAGGGAGGCTGGTTGGACCCACAGCTGAAGTGGCCTGCGATTATTGGCTCTATTTTCATTACCAAAATAAGATAAGTTATATTTCTCTGGATAAGATAAACACCAAATTGACAGCCATTACATCAGTGAAATTACTTGTACCAATAGTAAAGAACGGTTACAAGGGGACGGCTTAATTTGTAATGTTATTACCACCTGTTATTTATGTATCACTATATCTTTTTTCTTCTTCTGAGAGACGACCTTTCAATATACTGCTTAATTTCTGACGGGACTCGTGTCAATGATTCTGATGCGTACACTTAGAATGATTATATATTCAAACTATGCTCGAGATGATCTTGAAACTATGGTAATTAATATGTTTTTTCTACGTTGTAAATAACATGCTGTGGCTTTTTCGGAGATGAAAAGCTATAACTTCAGTAATATATTTTTTTGTCCACCATAGTAGATAGATCTTCTTAGCGCGTTGTGTGTTATGCTAGAGGCTGGTCCAGTCTAGTAATATATTTTTGTTTTAGCTTGGACAACTAAAGTCCAGTCCAGTCCGGCATATCATGTAGGCTATAATTTGTTTTTTTATTTGTTTTGGTGTGTATAGTCTGGTTTATGGACCATGGCAGGCTGATAATTTATTTTGATACACTAATATGATAAATTGATACCAATACTATGTTGTATAATTTAAGACTGTTCTGTGAAGTAATTAATAATGGCTGTGCGAGAACCTTCAAAATAAATAAATAATGGTTGTGCGAGAGAATGTTATTTATTTTGAATTGTCATTTGGAATATAAGAAAGTTGGATGTATTGTGGAATATGTTCATGGGGTGTAGCAGATAATCGTCATTAATTGTTCCAGAGAAGCTATGTAGTGCTCTATGGGATAAGTTATTATCTTTTGTTTCTTGCTCCTATTTTACAGACTTTTTTAGATATAAAGAGTTGCACTTGTCAACCAGCGTCAAATGTAAAAAGTTAAAAATTTGATAGATTTTCATTTTATAGGTATAAAGACTTGAGAGTTGTTAACTGAGGTAGTTATAATCTGGTTTACTAACTTCGGTAGTTCGGTGCTACAAAAATAATCATTTAGAAATGGCAGGTTGAGCGTGTAGTAATAATATTTTGCAATAATGAGTCCGACTAGCATGACATTAGTGTCCGACTTCATGTGATGCGTTTACATACCAATTTTTTGAATTATTTTAGTATTAAGTGAGCGGTCAAAAATAATGAAAAATAAATGAATTAAAATTAACTAAGAAACCCCACATTTAACCACTTGACTTGATATTAAATAAATTAAAAAAATTATAAATTTTGCATGTAAATGCATCACTCATCAAGTACTGTTAAATCATATTGGATGCACTCACAATCATTAAAATTATAAATTTTATATGTAAATCCTATCGGATAGGCTTCAAATTTTTAGAATTATATTGGATGCACTCACAATACTGTTGCAACAGCATTTATGCATCTATGCAGCTAATTACATTGGACGCACTAACAATACAAATATACGATTGAGAATATGTTTCTTTTTTTAATTTTCTTGCTACGACGCACACATGAGAGGAAGAAGAGATTTTTGTCAACTTTTACTTAGTTAAATATAAAATATTAATTTGGTATCTGCTAACTATGGTGAATCAATTATTATTAGCCTGGGGACAAATGAGAATAAATTCTAGGAGTCGGAAGGCATATATAATACATTTAAGGGATAGTTGAGGAAATTGAAACAGTTACAGAGCATATAAGAAATTAAGTGACATCCCCGTCAATCCTGCTATCGGAACTGCAACATCATCTGCCAAATGCATTACACCATGTCAGAGAATGTCAAGAGGTATCACATATGACAATGTCAGAGAAATTACTGCACATCCAACATATATCTCTGACAAAGGTTTTGGATAGATGCTAGATGGTGTCATACTACAGGTGTCAGACTTTAGACCCTTCATGGCAAGGAAGCCATTAGAGATTAGAAGACACGGAAGCAACAGAAATGAAATAAATTGGATAAATTATAAGTTACCAGCTTTGTAATCAACACAATGAAAAACCAAAAGGAGAATATCCTTACAACGGTAAAAAATCAGCTGATGAACTGAATACCAGATACTCCACACCATATAAAGAAAGGCCCTGCTGTCATCTGTCGATGATAATTTTGGGGATAATACAAGACTTGAGCTGGTACAGTTGAGCTGATATCAAGCTCTGTCAATGCATTGAATGAGTTCTGAGACTAATGATTTTTTTCTTGCAAATTGGGGCTTCCTTTTTGGGTACTTTAGAAGTATTTTTGTTCATTGTTAAGATTTTGTAATTGCATTTTTTTAGTAAGAAACTGGGCTTGAATGCCTTTTATTCAAAAAAAGAAAGACATCTTATTCCTGTGCATGTCTCCAAATTCAGATAAAATAACATTTATTACTGACTCAACAATTCATTCCAATAAATATCAAACAAAATAAACATTTTTATTATCATGGAAGTGCGGCCTTAAGGGACTTAAAGAATTTCTCAAGCTCTTTTAATCCTTCTTCGGGAGAGGTCGATTCACCAAGTAACCTCACCAGTGCACTGCCAACTATCACTCCATCAGCACCCCATTCAGCTATCTGTAATTTTACACCAATTTCAATGCACATGTATGCAAAACATATTATATACTATGAAAAAAAGGATATGGTAGACGTACGCAAAAGAGGAATGGTATATACAGAAAAGCAAACAAAGAGGAACTGTCATTTAGTAACTGAATAGGGAAGTCTAAAATATGTACTTCAGTGGAACTAATTCAATACTGGTATATTTTTTTTTAGTAACAATAAGGGTCGTGCCAACTCCATCTGTGTAGTTTCTACACAATCTGTCCCAAGTCAGAAAAAAGAAAAAGGGTTCGTGACGGACTTGGCAAGCTAGCGGTAAAAAAACAGCCTCTTTATGAAAATAAAACTCTCATGAATTGGGCAGAAATAGTATTAGGATGGGTGAACTCGTGGGAAGTCCCTGTGTTGTTAATTCCGGTTGGGTTTGATTTCTAGTCTACCCCAATTTGTTTGGGAATAAAGACTTTGAGGAAGAAAAAGAATAAGGGTCGTGCCCTTATCCAATACTGCTATATTGAACTCGTGATTATGGATTAACTAAATAATTCAGTGTGGTTTTACCTGCTGTACATGCTCCGGCTTTGATATGCCAAATCCAACCGAAACAGGTTTGCTTGTTGTCTATCAACACTAAAAGAGAAGACTTTAGAGATTCAAAAATAATTGGAAAGAAATTAAAGCAAGAAAAGAAAACGTTTAGAAGATATAGAATCATATGAGCATAATTTTTTTTGATTAGTTATGAGCATGATTATAACAGAAGATTTGCACTTGCAAATTTTTGTCAAATAAAAAAATTGTCCCATTACTTTGTGCTCCCGTGCAACAAAATGAAACAAGTTATAACAGGAAAAGCACTTTTATGAACAAGCACCCGCAAAAAGAGTTTGGTGCTTTGAAGAAATTGGGACATGGGAGCCTACAGGTGACAGTATATTTTGTGGGGAGCTGTACATAGTTTTTCATGTGAACATGACATTTGAACATTTGTTGAGTCAAACATGAAACTTCTTTTTGTATAAGCAACCAAAAACAGTGATAAAAAAGGTGAAACCTTTTTAATCTCCTGAAGAAGGGATTGAACGCGCTCACTTACAGATGTGCGTGCACCCGTAACCCCAACTGAACTCACCTACATGGTAAGTTAAGATTTTAATCCAAATTTTCATAAATCAATCCAGTAACAAGAAAATAAATTTAGTCTTTCAAGGAGAACTACATATATATGCTTAGTTGTCCCCCTTGTGCAAAGGGTATGCGAGCCAAAAAAATAGCTGTACCAGCTATTTGATTATAACTGCACCAGATATTCATTGTAAGTACTGGTAGGTATCAAATTTAATAGTAGAGACTAGCATGGGTAGAGACTAGCTTGCACATGCTAGTATATATATGGCATCATGGTGTTAAATGATTTCGCTGTAAAAAATGTAGTAAAATAAAGAACATTGGACTTTTGCCAGATAAACCCCATTACTCATTTCTAAAAACTAATACTGCTAAGTTTTTCATTCAAGGACTCATTTCTACAAACTAATACTGCTAAGTTTTTCATTCGAGGAACTTCCAATTCGGCATCATCTAACTCCCTGGTTCCATAATAAAACAAAGAGATATCAATGATTTTTGTTGTATTGAGTGGTTAGACAGTGAGGTCCAGTGGAGAAGATATTCATAGGGGCAGACTATCAATTTGGGTTACTCACAAGTATAAGAAATACTGCATTAAATGCAGGATCCGAATCTGCTGCAATCCTTCACATGTGAACAGTATCATGAAATCCCTGCTTTCCCAAATCCAACTGTCGAATTGTTTTGAGATGTGTACACAGAAAAACTAGCTATTTTGAGATCCATCCACAAAAAATGTTGGACAGTTGGATTTGACAAAAGCAGGAATTTCAAGGTTATTGTTTCCTAACTTTGGATCGCAGCAGATTTGTTTCCTTAAATGCAAAGGCAATGAAGATTCAGGATCATAAATATATATATATTTTTTTGAAAGGCTTGGTAGAAGCTACCAAGTATAAATATATATTTTTTTAGAGCGCATAAATATTATGGTCAAATAGTTAGAATAACATTAGACAGGTAAGATGATTTACAAGATAAATGAAGCCTTCAGAGGCATCTGCGATAGCCTTCATTCTCTCTGTGGGTGTGGTTGGTGTAGTAAGTTGAACCTAATAAGGTAGATCAAAACTCAGACAAAAAAAATCTCCTAGAAGAAAAAGATAATAATTAAGTCATTACAAGAGGATTATTATAAGCTGGCAGGTATTAATGTAATAGTGACATTCAGATTGTTTTATCTCTCTCTCTCAACTCAGAGTAGGTAAGCCTTCTATGAATAAATCAGGTTGAACTGACATGCTACTATTAGTACCTCAGTAGTCAGTTCAACAAGTTCAGTACTGGTATGATGAGAAATACATATGACAGATAAAAATGGTACCAGTTCAATGCCATGTCTAGCAGCTTCACTCTGTAGAATTTCAGTTTCCTCGAAAGGAACATCTGGAACGACAAGACCTGCACCAACACCATACAACCATTTCATCATCATCAGAAGGGTTACAACAACACCGATACCACCCAGACTAGAATTACAGTGCAAACCAGATCTGGAATGTACCAGTAATCTGGTGAAACATGTAACATAGTGATGCCAGTAAGATTTTGAAAAGAGTTCCTTTTGTAAGCCCCTACATTTACATTAAAAGGATCTTAGAATAGAAAAGAAATTCTACACTTTTAGGTAATGTTTAGTTATCGAGTAAAAGTAATGATGATTAAATTGCTTATTTCACCTTACTCTTCATATTTTACATCTTATTTGATAATTTGGAAGTCATGGATTAAATTAATTCATATGAAGGAATGAGATATTGAAAATGAACTCAAGTCTATGATAGTGAGCTCTGCAGGTGGAGTAAGTGTGGAGTAAGTTAATCCTCCTGAAGAAGTGGAGTAACTTACTCCAAATTAACTCACCTCTTACTCTTATTTTACTTCTCGTTTAGCTCCTTAAGCGTGGAATAAGAATTTTACTCCACTTCTTACTACACAACCAAACATGTCCTTAATGTTTGCACAAAGCATTTTGTTAGAAAAAGGCCAGTCATTAGTTATTGTTTAATGTAGTCAGTATTAAGGATATAAAATAAAATAGTCAACATGATAGAACTACAAATTTACTCACAATAATATCAGGCATGACTAATGCAACTTATAAAAAGTACAAAAAAAAATCAAATCAAATCAAAATGACTTAAAGTTAGCTTCAATATTTGAATGTTTTTTATTTTTTATTTTTTATTATAAGCTAACAATGCTAATGCCAAACAACAGGAAACATGTTTCAATATCTCAAAACAATGCAACAACAAAAGGGGAATACTAGCAAATACTATTACATAGTACCATTTCTGCAAATTGCCTTAATGAAAACTATGAAAACAAAAATAGTAATATTTTGTAGGCATCACAATAAGAGACTATACCACGAATGCCGACATCTCTAACAATAGTCATGAACCTCTCCACACCACGCTTCAAAATAGGATTGTAGTATGTGAAAAGGGCTATTGGACATGATAGCTCTGGTACAACCTATTTATGAATAGTTTGATTAACATTACAGAAAACATTACATAACAAATAAGAAAGAAAAAAGTACATCACTCAAAATCCTTTCAATATATATATATATACTACTTGACTCCTCCCCAAGTTCCATTAAAAAAAAGCCCATTTTAAGGAAGAAGGGAGATGAACATATGGAAATTGGTACGTCAAGCGTCTTAATGATAAGGCATGCATTATTTATATAGTTTAGTAGAGGCACATGCAGCAGTTACGATTTTTTGACCGGTACTCATACATATAAAAGAGTATTATTACTTTATTTATTACTTTCTTATATCCCATATGAACCTGTAATCATCCAAATAAAAATCACAGAAAGTACCAATACAAAACTGAAGAGTGAGCTACACACTAGTACAAAAAACTCGACCATACACGATATATCATACACGGATGCAAAAAAAATTCCACATTAACAGTATACACAGGCGCTTGCATGAAAAAAAAACTCATACACACAGTCATTTAAAACCCAATCATCAATATTTGTACACAGTTGTTAATACTAATTAAACCATGCATGATCATATAAAATCGTACATGGTTAGTTAGTGAAAGGCTGTGTATGATTAGCACCAATCTCCAAATATAGATTTGTACTTTTAAACCGTGGAGTCTTTGTGTTGAAAGTTGATCCAAAATTAGCTTTCCACATTTAGAATTCTGTTGAAAGTTGGTCTAAATTCATCTCTTTATATTTGGAGTGCTATAATTAGTCATGGAGCATGCAGGAGTTAGTGGGTTCTATAATTAGTCAAGTAGGTTCAGCTTGTAATAGGAGGATAGGTAGTGGGGTACTAAATTTAGATGTTCCAAATTTAGTTTTTTTGTTGTGCTATAAATTCAGCATGTTGTAATCGAATTTAATTAAGCAATAGAAGTTAATTTTAGCAGCAAATTTCTTCTCTTTGTTTCATTGTATCCTTCCGAAATTTCCAACAAATTGGTATCAGAGCCAAAGGTTAGAGATCAGGGCAGATCCAACCATGGCAGAGAACATGAGCGTTTCGAATCCGTTGATTCCGCTGTTCAAGGGAGATAACTACGAGTTCTGGAGCATCAAGATACGAACTTTGCTCAAGTCACAAGGTCTATGGGAATTGGTGGAGACGGGAGCACCAACCGCAGATCCCACACCAACAGAAACAGCAAAGCGAGATGCGAAGGCGCTATTCTTCATCCAACAAGCAGTGCATGACACCATCTTCTCGAAAATTGCAGCAGCCACCAACGCAAAGGAGGCGTGGACAACCCTGAAAACAACATTTCAAGGGAGTACTCGAGTCATGGCAATCAAACTTCAAGGCCTACGCAGGGACTTTGAAACACTGCAGATGAACAAGGAGGAATCCGTGCATATTTTCCTCTCAAGAGTACAAGGGGTGGTCAACCAAATTTGAGCATTTGGAGACACCATGGAAGAGAAGATGGTGGTGGCAAAGGTGTTAAGAAGCCTAACACCCAAGTTTGATCATGTAGTTGTAGCAATTGAAGAGTCCAAAGATCTAGCAACCTACACCTTTGATGAACTCATGGGATCACTGCAGACTCATGAAGCAAGGATGTCAAAGGCTGAAGATAAAGGTGACGACAAAGCATTTTACATGCAGAGGGAGACGTCAAGAAACAGAGGCAGAGGCAATTTCAACAGAGGAAGAGGAAGAGGCAGAAGCAACACTGCTGAAAATAATCAATCATATGATGAATCCAACAAGGACATCCAGTGCTATTATTGCAACAAGTTTGGGCACTATCAATCTGAGTGCTACAAGAAGCAAAGGGAGGAGAATCAAGCAAGCTATGCTGTAAAAGAAAATGAGCAACCGGTACTCTTCATGGCATACACCAAGAGCAAGATTGATGAAAGCAACAAAGGCACAGTAGCAGTGCACACAAGAGATAATGGTGGCAGCAGTCCAGAAAGTAGCAAAATCATGGTGAGTAGAAATATTTTGTTTGATGAAAAAGCCCTCAAGGTGGAGAATGTAGGATTCATTCGTCAGAGGCCATTGAAGTTGGTGTACAACCAAGATATACGGCTGGCTCAGATGCCAGAAAAATATATTTTCAAGGTGTTGAGAGATATTGTGACGAAGAGGTTTTCTTCATTAAAATCTGTGCTGATCAAGTACAAGGATTCTGATGGGGATCTAGTTATCATTACTGATACACAACTGCTGAGGATGGCAGAATCATGTTTCGACCAGCCTGTACAGATGAAGGCAGAGAAAGAAGAAAAGAGACTTTCCTTGATGAGACTACATATTGTAGAAGTCAATCCCGAGCAAGAGCCTACAATCATAGAGGAGGAAGATCATGTAGTCGAAGAAAAAGAAGAGTTTGCAAAAGGAAGGAATATTGATAAGAAGAGAGAAGTAAGAATTCCAGCACCGGATGGCAGTGGATTGACTCCGGACTTGTTAACCCAAGAAGAGGTTATCATGGAAAGAGGAGGTGATATGTCAAGTCAAGTGTCTAGTTCCTTTGGAAATGGAAGAGGTTTTCTGGAGATGAAAAGTATTACGGGAGATATTTTGAAAAAGGTGATCACAGAAGATACTGTTATCAAGCATGAGAAGGTAACTGTCGAGGTTGGTGAAAGAAACCAAGAGCAAGCTGTTATTGACAGGAGTGAAGGATGCCATCCCTCACAACAGGAGAAAGTGACAATCCTGCCTGTTTGCACAGTCAGCTATCTAGGGCCAAAAATGATACCCAGCTCGTTTGATTCAAATCTGAAAACCAATAAGGATGCAAATATCAAGACTGCTGAGGAAGAAGATGATGTTGAAGCTTGGAGTAAACCAATTTTGAATCAAGGGGGAGTGTTGAAAGTTGATCCAAAATTAGCTTTCCACATTTAGAATTCTGTTGAAAGTTGGTCTAAATTCATCTCTTTATATTTGGAGTGCTATAATTAGTCATGGAGCATGTAGGAGTTAGTGGGTTCTATAATTAGTCAAGTAGGTTCAGCTTGTAATAGGAGGATAGGCAGTGGGGTACTAAATTTAGATGTTCCAAATTTAGTTTTTTTGTTGTGCTATAAATTCAGCATGTTGTAATCGAATTTAATTAAGCAATAGAAGTTAATTTTAGCAGCAAATTTCTTCTCTTTGTTTCATTGTATCCTTCCGAAATTTCCAACACTTTGTTCTCGTTTTGTCAATCAACACTGCTCAAAATTAATTTCTTGAAGGGACGCCCCTCACTATGCATGCCTTTTCACCTTCTGCCCCTTAAATCAAATTTAAAACCTGACCCTCTCAAGGGATTTCATTTTCTCTTTTAGGATCTTATCCATCATCTTCAATTTTCTCTCTTATCTCACGGTGTGGAGATTTAGCTCAACATTAGTTTTGGATGCCATATATCATGATGATGTCTGAAACTAATGATGAGCTAAATCTTGACTTCACATTGAATTGGTTGATTGTTTTACACTCGTAAAGGAGAAGGCTAGTGATGTATATATCTTGAATTGATCGGCGTGGAGGAAGTGGATGACATGTCATTCCGCAAGAGCACTTAAATAGTTGAGCTCTGCCCTTCTTCACATTTTCCCTTTCTAATTCTTTAACCCATTTCCAAATTTAAAGAGCCAAAGAGCCATGAAGGGCAACTAGGAAAATGATCTATATCAATATTTGGAGTCTCAAATTTGCGATTGACTGTCATCCTCTTCTTTTCTGCCATCAATTCAATAACTAGCAAACATCTTTTATGACAATCTGACAATGTAAATTATGTTTGTTAAATCATTATGCATATATGTTATTTAACTGTCTTGCCTCACAATGCAAACATGTTTGTTAAATCTCCTTTCTTGGCCCTACTTTCTGGTTTGTTTTACACTCATAATTGTCAACCAATCCACACAATCAACCAATGTTTGTTAAATCTCCTTTACGAGTGTAAAATCATTATTATACAATATTTGTAAATCTCCTTTTATGACAATCTGACAATGTAAATTATGTTCATGTAAATCTCTATATGTGTAAAATTTGTATATGTACATTTGATTATTTTAATATTATTTAATTAAAAATTAAAGAATATGAATCAAATAACATTATGGACGTGTGTATGTGTACCGTTGTCTAAGAGGTGAGACAACATGTGGACCTATCTACCCTTCCTCAACATGAATATGAGGGATTCCCAAACACAAGCTTCCTTGGAGGGGATGACTACTTTTCCAGAAAATTAATTTTTTTTTTTTTTGGAGTTGCATTTCAAGTGCAGTCTACACTTGGTATGCTCCTCATGATTTTAATTTTTTTGGTAATTTGAATTTTGTTAGATCTTAGGTACCAAATTAAAATAACAAAATTATAAATGGAATGTACCAAATGAATAAAAGGTACCAAATTCAAAGCATGACTTAATTCTGACCTTGTGTTTATTTTCAAATTTAGGAACTACCAACAATAGTTTTGCCATGATGACGGTCAAACATATCACAAATTACATAGATTTTTGGCTTAGATTTTACTTGAATATCTCACTTTTATGATTATTTAGCACGATAAATTGTTTAGAGTTGCGTTCTTTATGTTTTATTGCAGGAAACATGATTTGGGGCTATCTTACATCAATTGGATCAAGAATCAGAAGAATCAGGATATCGATCAATGAACCAATGAGAGGCCACTGTTACAGTCTATACCAGCCAATACAGACCCAGCAGTCCAATACGAACCAGAGATGGATGGAATACGCATTAAGTCTTGAAGCACCTAATTTCAAAGAGGTGAATACGGACCATATTAGATGCGACTTTTCGTTTAAATATGTGACAACTGTCTCCTGATTAGATTCCTTGGACTCCAATCACCTATAGATGTCCCGAGATTCCTATTTAAGACTCCTGGATAGAAGGAGAAAACATCTTTCGACTATCTTTAGATCTCTTAAGTTTTATTTGTTAAGTAAGAGAGTGGAATGCATTGAGATCAAGTAGGAGGGTATCATATTGTATGGTTGTATCTTTCTCTTATCTCTTTGTTGTAAGCATGTCATTCCTTGGCTAAATTCTGATCCTTAGGGTTGGCAGTAAACCTTGTTACTCATGAAATTTTAATATAATTTTATTTGGTATTTGTAATTGCTTTTGTTTGTTTTATTACTTTTGTGTTTTATGTTCATCCTTGATTTCGTTTGTTAGTTCTAGCCTGCCATGGTGATGGCTACACATGGAAGTTAGACACAATTAGGCTAACAAAGTTAGGATAACGAGAATAAAAATACTATTTTAGTGGTGGAAACCTTAGCCAAATATACCATTAGCTGGACCAACAAAAATACACATGAAAGTCTTGTCATCTGTAGACAAATATTGTATTGTCATGTCTCACCATGATGACACCAATAAAACCAGAAAGTAGGGCCAAAAATCTAGTAAAGTCTGAAATATTTGGCCTTAGTCACATAACTCCTTGCACCAATTAAGACAAGCCTTAGCTAGATCTCTTGATAGGTAGAGTGACTATGTCAATGCAAGGGCGATAGTCACTAAATTGGATTAGAAACTTTCAAACAACATTTGAAATTCCAAATACCAAATACCAAATAAGACCTTTTTGAAATGAATTGAGTAATTAACTATGGTAAGCTAAAACCCTAAGAGTTCACCCTATCATCTTATTTACTAAATACTTACTTTTAATTTTCGCCAAATCCAAAGATCAAACC
The DNA here is from genome assembly GCA_033356055.1 of Carex pumila. Taxonomy (NCBI): domain Eukaryota; kingdom Viridiplantae; phylum Streptophyta; class Magnoliopsida; order Poales; family Cyperaceae; genus Carex; species Carex pumila. The sequence continues at coordinate 110,891 of JARJHM010000855.1, forward strand.
AACAACTCTAAATTTCATATTTTGTTTAGCCTTTGGAAATGTTGAGATCTAATCGCTCAAGACTCTAAAACAATAATTCCATGCAGATCGATAATCCATTATACTACTTGATAGAATTATGCACTTGTAATCTAACTCGTATAGGAATCTGAGTTATAAATATTATTAGCTATCAGGATTTTCCTCATTATGCCACTAGAACACCCAATATTGTAGACTTTGATGGATCTTACTGTTTCTATCTGTTTGTTTTCATTTTATCAAAAGGAAACATGGATCCTAAAAGTTCACCAAAGTTGAAGAAGCTTGTATTTCTACAACATAAGAACTGTGTAAGTTCTTTTCCGAATAATACTATTTTTCTCACCTTAGTATTTTTAATTTCAAGGTTAAGCAAAGATCTCCTTAGTTATTAACTGGTTATTGGTTGTAAGTTTGTTATTAGCATGAAGACCTCCCTAGTATTTTTATGCAAAATCGAATCCCGCTGGTTGCAGGATCTCCTAGAAGAGAAATCTCAAGATGGTGAAGGTCATGTACTGGAACTTTGATCCTTTGGTAAGGAGATTGGTACAAATATTGATGCTCGGCACAGGTGAATTGCAGAATTTTATGACATATTATCTGACCAATGCTCATTTTGAACCTCCTGAAAACATGTATAAGCTAGTGTTTCCTCCTTATAGGGAGTTGGATTGGTCAATTGTACAGTTGATCACACAATTTCAGTAGGTCTCGTGTGGAGGCGATTATACAATTCATGTACTAGTTTAAATGCATGTGTTTAATTTGCCGGTTATCTTTTTTTGGATAAAATTCTAATTGTTACTTAATCCTTTTTTATCTTTATATTATACAGGCAAATATGCTATTAATATTTTGTGATGTGGTACAGTTGTCTTTTTTTTTGGTTTAAATAGCTAATATAAATGTTGAATACTTTGCAAATTATGACAGAGTACAAATGTTGAAACCAATGACACTTCTTGATTATGATCGAGAGCCAAAAGCAAAACATGACATATATATGTAATGCTAGATAGGTTTTGCTTTTATAAGGTTCTTTTTCATTCTTAGATTTCGACTTTCTTGTGGACATCACCGAAAAATTGGCAGTAATCACATATAAAAAAGTTGCTCTGAGATATTATTTTTCCTTGATTTTTAGTTTTTTTTTACATCATTTTTTATTTGGAATGAGCTCCAGCAAAACATGCGTATATGTATGTTGAAATCTAAGAATGAAAGTATGTTAAACAAACAATTGAAATACTGTTTTCTATTTGTTAAGTATAAAATATTTAATTTGATTTATTGTTTGTTAAATGTTGAATGAATATGATTGATTTCTGAATGCTATTATGAATGTTGAATATTTATTGAATTATGGATGTGTAATATTGTATGTTTAATGGCTAGCAAATATAGATGCTAGCTAATTATAAAATCATTTTAAAAAAACTAAGAACATACATGGTTTAAAACAAGAATCTGTGTATGGTTACCAAAATCAAACAAAGATGTCTTGTAGAAACTGTTATATAACGCTCGTTTATAATTATAAACGGTTACTTTGACTGTGTAGAAATCACCATTTTCAGTGCTTTTTTTTTTTAAGATCTGACACAATTATGGTCTATATATTAACCATGTATGTTAGTACTATATAGACGCAGCTTGTTAATTATGTACAATATACCTACTTATCATATACGATGCTCACTGATACAGTCCAGAGAGTCTAAGGTGAAGACGGTGGAGAAGACGAATGGAGCTTAGAGATTGGTGTAACCCCTTCTTTATTCTTTCTTTTAGTCGATTTATTATGTATTCCCTTACCTCTTCTATGGTTTCCGCACCCATGAGAGGCTAGATCTCTCTGCGGGCCATGGTTGTAGTACTTGATTTTGGTGTTTAATAAATTGCTTACTCAGTTTAAGTCTTTTTACTCTATTTGAGATTTGTTTCTTTCTGCTATGTTGTATAAGGTCCACATAATTAGATTAATGATCCAACAGATTTACCTCTCTCAGCATGGAAATGACTGAATCAAACTTCGTTCCTTTTGCTAGGGCACGCGCGCAAGCTGCCTGAAATATTATTATATACAACAGAAAATAATAAACACAAATTTGATAATAACACAATTCATTTTGTCAGAATAATGAAAGGGACTATTGGAGGATATAGAACCTGAATAACAGGACCATCAAGTATTGGGTCGGAGTATGGCATGCCCAATTCAATCAAATCCGAACCACAAGAGTCTAGAACCTTTAGTGCTTTTGAAGTGGTGGCCAAATTAGGGTCGCCAGCAGATATAAAAGGGATAAGTGCAACCTGTAATATATAGATGGTGAAGATGGAGATACAAATGTTAGTTTTTATTTAATTATATGGTCTATGTTATTATTGTGCAGCAATTTTATTTACATAAATTAATGAAAAGACATGAGTAATTTTTGATGAAAAAATTCAGATTGCTATTTATAAAATATACTAATTCCAAAAATTTCCTTAGAATTTTTATGAAATTTAGAGAGAATATGAAAATGAGGAGGGTTCAAATGCCTCTATTTTTTGTGCCTCCATCATGTCTCTATTTTTAAAAACTTTAATAACTCAAAATTTAAATCTTAAAATTCAAAATAAAATCATTGGATATGAACTATATCATCTTATCTATGCACATGTAAAAAATTATGACATTTCAACTTTGTTTTGATTGTCATCTTGAGCTTGTAAAAATTTATACAAATGTGGATAATTTATAGACGTTGATTTTTCAACTCATTGATTCATATAAAAGCAAAATCAAAATATGATAATTTTTTATGGACACATAGAGAAAATAACATAGATTACATCTAACGGTTTTATTTTGACGTTTAAGTTCTTAAACTTTGAGTTATTTAAGTTTTTAAAAATGGAGGCATTTGAACCCTCCTCTATGAAAATACTGTATATTGATTGTTGTTTCTTTTACAATGTCTGTACATTACTATTTATAGGCTAAATTTCTACTAGCCGTTAGGTTGTTTCCTAATTTATAGTGATTATAATGTGTATCCTAATTGTGCCTTAATTACAAGATTTACTATTTGTTGCTAATATCCAGCTAGTTACCTAATTAGTGTGACAGCTATACATTTGGATGTCATATTATTTGTTGCCTAAGTTGCCAATGATGAGTGATATCTGAGACAAAGATCTTTATTCTTCAATAATTTTTAAATACTTATTCTCTCATTTGGACGCATCATATCCTGAAAACTTTGTCCAATTATTTTGCTGAAAGAGAAGTAAAAGAAAAACGTCTAAAGTCTTCATTATCACGTCTTAGCGATAGTCATTGAAGATCAGTATTTTGCTTTCACTCAACGATGCCGTTACTTAAAAACTGTAAAATTTGAATTATATTTACTATTTTATTTTGGATTTATAGATTCTGAATTAATTTTTTGTTCTAATGAAGTTTCTAAAAATAGGTAATGCAGTATCGTCTTAACTCTTTTTGTAACTCTTGTAATTTTTAGTCCAAGGAAGTTGCGGCCGCTCAAGATTTTAATTCAGACTTTTGAAGGAACGCGTTTTCAAACTGGACGAAGTTATGAAGAATTTGCTGCGTTAATAACAAGTTCTGATATCCATAATTTAATTTTCTCATTCACGGTAGTACGATACAGTTCATAAAATTCCAATTACAACGTACTTACTAACTTAATTACTCCTTTTAGTACACTACCTCCATGATCTTATTTTTTCTATCAACAAACTGAGAAAGAAAGCTAGAAAAGAGAGAAACGCTGACCTTGCCTTGCTCTTTGAGCTTGGAGAAGGTTTCAGAGATGCTCCTTGTCTGAGCGACTTTGAGAGAATGCCTTGCAGTAGTAGAAGATTTGAACCTTATTAAGGAGGGAGGCATGGAGACTCTTTTCGGAGGGAGCCCGTAAAAGGCAGATTTGAGCGTGAAAGCCATTTGATTGAAAAAATGCCTACCCTGAAATTCCCAACTCTAGAAAATGCTGCGTAGAGTTGTAAGCTTTGATAGTAGTAAATTTAAAAATAGAAAATTTACCTTTTTATATTGTAGAATCCAGATTGAAAAAAAAAATTATACTTTCGCATATGATGGTAGCAGTCTAGCAGAGTGGTACTTCTCTCTTCTAAATTTTGGTCTTAGTATGATTATTTATATGTACTCTATCTATGCATCTAATCATTCATCCGAAGGATACTGTAGAATAAGCTGTGCTCACTACTGCTACAGTGCTCCCTACAGTATACCAACGGTCTCTTTCAAATTATTAGTGTTACAGACTTACAGTAATATTTGTAATGAACAGTATTGATATTTGTATTTTCTTTTTGTCATACAGGTCTCTTTCAGTGCTCTGAAGAGAACCAAACAAATTGAGTTCAAATTATTAGTGTTACAGAGATTATAAATTTAATTAGTTCTTTGGTTACTAATCATTTGTTGGTGCTTCTTTATAGTATGCACATATAAAGAGACACTTATCATGATGAGGTCTGTTCATTTGTTATCTAAGAAAAATTGAACAATGTGTTGGCCGGTACGATATCAGCATGATCTATTCTTGGATGATTCAGTTCTGCACACACTGAGTCAGAATTGTTAATTCAGAATCGAATCAGAAAATTCAACTCGCGAGCAATTCGAGTTGACTCAAATCGACTTGTGCCTCGAGAGATAGTACATAGTTTATCAAAAATCAAGCCGACTGAACAAGTCATCTAAAATCAAGTAATTACTACCAAAGTAGGTTGATTTACTAACAAAAGGAATTAATTATAGTGGCTAATTGTAAGGAACTAGCAGAAACTACAGAGGATCAAGAGACTAGAGGGGCTTATCCGAAATTGCTCCAATAGGCTTGGTGAAAACGTGAAGTGAAGTTCAATCAGTACCACCGTATCAATTGGCAAGGGTGAAGTCAAAGTGAGACTGGGACCTGAGAGCCTGAGCAGATGTAGACGACGATCGTAAATGCTAGGAGCCTGAGAGGCCAGACGGTGGAGGCTAGGCTGATGTGGGGAGGCCGACACGAAGTAGGGAATGGAGATTAGGGTTAGAGAAGTGACAATTACTGTGAAATTGTGGGAAACAGGAAAAGGGAACGGTGGATGCAAAATTAAGAATATAGGATTAGGGTCTGGTTCGAGTCCAACCGAGTTGGGGGCAACTCGGATTTAACTTATGAGTCAATCGAGTCTGTACTCGAGTCAGTTTCAACCCAAATTGTTGGCGAGTTAAATCCAAATTGATTCTGAACGAGTTACGAGTCATGAGGTTTTTGTGCACTCCTATTTCCAGTAGTATGTAGTTTATGGTCGATCCAGATTACAGATCGTTTGGATTTGAAACATGAGATAATTTTGTATTTGGATAATTTATTATTTGTGATTTGTTCAAGTTTTGAATATATTTGAGTAACTACTTTATATAATGCACTCCTTTATTATAGCTTTTTTTTTTCTGCAAACGAACTGTTGGGTGATGTACAGGCTTTATTTGTCTTCATTTTATCTTATGAAATCATAAACAGGGTAGATGAGAAGAATTGAGTGCTGAAACAACAAAGTTGGCACGTCCCCTGATTCATTTAATTCTTCGTCTCAGATCTGTGGCCATTTTTTTTTTTTTTTTTGAAAAATAGGCAAAAAGCCCGTCCATTATAATAAAAGCCAGTTAGTAACACAAGTCTTGAGTAAGAAAAATACAAAACTACCCCTAAAAACCCAAAGCAACATTAGCACTAAATCTTGTGTCAAAACAGAAAAAACAGTTACTGTGCTAACAAACAAATGTACCAGCAATAGTGAAATCATGGGAACACCCCATGTTATTACAACATAACAGCTCAAACAGATTAACAAGAGGAACAAAATAGTTTTTTAAAGCAAGCCATGATGAATGGAACAATAGCATCGATGTCATGTCACACGGACCGATCCATGTCGAGCACCATTCAGAGCAAATGCTACGGGTACTATAAAATTCTCCATATGTAATATGAAAGTTGTATATGATTGATTTTCAAACTTATCTTTGTCTTTGATAGCACATATACAGCGTACCGCATGAATCTATTATGACTCGGAAAAACAGTAAGTCTAAATGAATAATTAGTTCTAATTAGATGTGATATTTTGCATTGTTTCGGTCTTTCGGGTGAAATAAGGTCATGATGAGTCCCTATCCTATGAACTCAAATTTTGAGTTTAGTTCCGGACCATCCAATCATATCTTGGACCAATCCGATCTGAGATAAATGCATGAGACCTCTTTAATATTCGTGCCAAAACAAATATGGTCCGAATCTATACTCAAATTTTGAGATGCTTTAGGTGATATGAATTCAGGTCATGACTAGAAATAATATAAACGTTTTTTTTATGAACAGAAATAAATAAAAAAAGAGAGTAAAATGCATGTCTGATCAACTGAGATGAGGTCATGACTAGAAACCAAGCTATGGTGTTGAGAAAGAATAATATTAGCCTCAGAATATTATTCATCGTAGGCTAACTTAGGTAACAAATCAAGCTAGCCTCAAATTGATAGCTGTCAAGCTATAATTAGTACCTAGCTAGATTCTTGTAATTAGGTAATAATTAGGATGTAATTAGGCAATATATCCAGCCAATGCAAAATAGGAAGTAGCCTAACGGCTAGTAGAGATACACATGTAATTTAGGCTTATATATACACCCATGTACAGAACATGTAAAAAGCAGAACAAAAACAAGAACAATTGTTCATCACTTTATCTATTCTTTAAATTTCCACATGGTATCAGAGCCAGGTTTCGATCCTGGGACCTGTGGGTTATGGGCCCACCACGCTTCCGCTGCGCCACTCTGATGTTTGGGGACCTGCTCCCATTGATTCATATAATAATTTTAAGTACTTTATCACTTTTATTGATGATTATTCTCGAACTACTTGGATTTATCTTTTAAAATCAAAAAATGAAGTATTTTCTTGTTTTCAAGAATTTTTTAATTTTATTGTAAATCAGTATGATGCCAAAGTAAAGATTTTTCGATTAGATAATGGAACAGAATATGTCAACAAAAATTTTGCTAATTTTTTCAAACAAAAAGGTATTCTACATCAAACCACATGTGTTAATACTCCTCAACAAAACGGAGTCTCAGAAAGAAAAAATCGTCATCTCCTTGAAGTCACTAGGTCACTGCTTTTTCAAAATAATGTCCCAAAGATTTATTGGTCAGATGCATTATTAACAGCGACTTATCTTATAAACAGGTTACCAAGTATGAAACTAAAAAACATGAGTCCCTTAGAAATTCTCAAAGGAAGGAAAATAGAACTAGATCATATTAGAGTTTTTGGGTGTACCTGCTTTGTACACATAAAAAGAAATGACAAATTGGATAGGATTTCGGTCAAAACTATATTTCTAGGATATTCTTCAGAAAAGAAAGGTTACAAATGTTATGATCCAAAAAACCACAAACTTTATATCTCAAGAGATGTATCGTTCCTTGAAAGTGAACCATATTACCAACCAAACATACAAGAAAGCAACCAACCAACCATGTTGCCTCCAAATAATTTTATGTTTCCTGAAGTAACCAATCAAGAACAGGTTGAGACTATAGAGGAAGAACAGATCGGTGAATCAAGCGCAATTTCTTCAGGGGGAGAAGATGAAAGAGAATCAAATGAAGAGCTTTCTCAAGAAGAGTCTGGTCAGCCAACTCAAGAAGAAACTGCCTTGAGAAGAAGGTCCACACGACAGACTCGGCCTCCTGCTAAATTGAGGGATTATGTATCCCATCAGGTAACGTATCCAATTCAAGAGTTTATCTGTTATGAAAAGGTATCTCCTGAATATCGGGCCTATTTGAGTAACATAACTAGCCAAACTGAACCAGCCAGTTTTGATGAAGCCAATTTGGATCCACTCCGGCGTAAGGCCATGAAAGAAGAACTTCATGCCTTGGAAAAAAATGACACATGGGACATTGTCAACTTACCAAAAGAAAAAAAACCTGTAGGTTGTAAATGGGTATATAAGATTAAATACAACAGTGATGGTACAATAGAAAGGTATAAGGCTAGGTTAGTGGCCAAGGGATTTACCCAAACTTATGGAATTGACTACCAAGAAACTTTTGCGCCAGTAGCTAAGATGAGTACAGTTAGAATCTTGTTATCAGTAGCTACCAACTTAGGATGGAAACTATTCCAAATGGATGTAAAAAATGCATTTCTTCAAGGCAACCTGGAAGAAGAAGTCTATATGACTCTTCCTCCAGGTCACAAAATTACATCAGATCCATCATTGGTGTGTAAGCTAAGGAAGGCAATTTATGGGCTAAAACAATCTCCAAGAGCATGGTATGCCAAGCTAAGCTTTTTCCTTCTAAAAAATAATTTTGTTAAAAGCACAGCTGACTATTCCATGTTTATTAACCATTCTGAAAAATCAACCACCATTATCCTTGTCTATGTAGATGACATTATCATCACTGGAAATGATAATGAAGAAATTAAAAGAGTTAAGCAATCATTGAAAAATGAGTTTGATATCAAGGATCTTGGTACACTCATATTTTCTTGGAATAGAAATAGCTCACTCAAGCAAAGGATTATTTCTATCCCAAAGAAAATATGTCCTTGACTTGTTAAAGGAGACTGGTAAGTTAGGAGCAAAACCAGCTGGTACCCCAATGGAAACCAATATTAAACTTGGACCAGAAGATGGTGAACCATTACCTGACATAGGACAATATCAGAGATTGGTAGGAAAATTGATATACCTTACAGTTACCAGACCTGATATTGCATTTGCAGTTAGTGTTGTAAGTCAATTTATGCATGCTCCGCGTACCAGTCACTTGAGTACCATTGATAGAATACTGAGATATCTCAAAGGTACTCCAGGTCAAGGAATCTGGATGAAGAAAAATGTTACTAACAATGTGGTTGGTTATTCTGATGCAGATTGGGCCGGAAGCTGTGACAGAAAATCAACCACAGGATTTTGTACGTTTGTAGGTGGAAACCTGGTGACCTGGAAAAGCAAGAAACAAAATGTTGTGGCCCGATCAAGCGCAGAGACAGAATATCGAGCCATGGCATCCACAGCAAGCGAGCTTACTTGGATCAAACACTTACTTCATGACATGAAGATAGAGTGCAAAGGAGCTATGCAGATGTACTGTGACAATCAAGCAGCACGGCACATTGCATCCAATCCCGTCTTTCATGAAAGAACGAAGCATATTGAAGTTGATTGCCATTTTGTTCGAGACAAGGTGCAATCAGGAGAAATTGAGACACCATTTGTCAGAAGCCAAGAGCAACTAGCAGATATTTTCACCAAAGCACTCGACAAACCAACATTTGAAAGTATACTTAGCAAGTTGGGCTCAATCAATTTATTCGAGTCCAACTTGAGGGGAAGTGTTGAGAAAGAATAATATTAGCCTCAAAATATTATTCATCGTAGGCTAACTTAGGCAACAAATCAAGCTAGCCTCAAATTGATAGCTGTCAAGCTATAATTAGTACCCAGCTAGATTCTTGTAATTAGGTAATAATTAGGATGTAATTAGGCAATATATCCAGCCAATGCAAAATAGGAAGTAGCCTAACGGCTAGTAGAGATACACATGTAATTTAGACTTATATATACACCCATGTACAGAACATGTAAAAAGCAGAACAAAAACAAGAACAATTGTTCATCACTTTATCTATTCTTTAAATTTCCACATATGGGCTAATACATATATTTAAACTAAAATATCGGTTGGGTTCTGTACTAAACAAAAAAAATGCTCGGTCCCTAAAAGGTTGTATAAAATATTGTAATTAAGTCTCTCTTTTGTTTTTTGAAGAAAGTGGATATTCCCCACCGATTACGTAGAAATAACATAGAGTCAACTGGTAAACAGCTCCAAATCTCTGGAACTGGTAAACAGTCTCTCTTACGATAAAGCCATGAAGGAAACATGGCACCTGACAAGCTAAACCACCAAACATACCTGACACTAAGCAAATCACCCCCTAAACTTTACCAAAATTTCCTTTGCTGAATTGCATAAAGGAAAAACAAAAGATACTCGTCGAAACAAAACCAGAATATACTGACAATCTGAAAACACAAAGCAACCTGATACAAAAATCTATAACCGACAGCAGCAACTTTGTATGTCTCTCTAAGGTGAGTCAGGGTTTATGCCATACGTAATTGTAATTTTAATTCAATCAATTTGATGCTCGGACACCTTTTTTTTAATCAGGGAATTGGCACAACTATTCTTTTTTTTGTGTGCTCAACTCAACTGGAAAATGGGAACCGGTGGCGTTGAACACCACCCGGCCTTTTTCACGTGTGCTTCTGCCTACAAATTGAAGCACAACAAGGGAATATTGTTTCATAACTAAAATTCTCTTTGAAAACTCACTGTCCCCATTAAAGTCAAATCTTCCTCTGATTAATGTTGGATAACAAAATATTAACACAGAAGGTTCTAATAACACGTGGTCAGGATGCCACCTTTATAGTTTATAACTCATCTAACACGGAAACAAGGGACCACATTATGTGGGATTGTCCCTATGCGATCGGCTTCTGGAGAGGAATGTCCGCCCAATTCAACTTCAATCAAAGGAATGAGGGTAATATCTTGGAGGCTGGACTCTGGGTCAATCCAACTCATCACCGACTAGTGCATAATGATACGGCTGTCAGTGTCATATTATGGAGGCGCCCTGAGTTCGGAGGTTTGCAAGGGTGGATTACATGCATAATTGTTGTACTGGCGGCGATTTTTGCGAGTTAAGGCTAGTTAGATTATTGGATATCTTTGTATGGTGCTAGATTGAGGAGTTAAAAATTTAGGACCTTGTAAGAGCATCTACATCAATCTCTGAAATTAGTACTACATGAGTGCCGGTATATACTAAAAGAGAAACCTAGATATTCTATGCGTACAAAAAAAAAACTGAAAATTAACTATAAAATGCTAGGTACTCAATGTTTTATACTGTTGGGAATTTTAAATAATAACCACTTTTGAGAAATGCCCATTGTATAATCAATCAATTTGAGAGAGATGGGTAATATAAGCACCGTACCAGTTGGTACTGAAAAGTTCAAAGTCGAAAAATGCACAAGCCAAATCTAAATAATATGAGATCAAGCACAATCACAAAAGACACCAGATTTATGTGGAAAACCCTCTCAACTTGGAGGGTAAAAAACCACGGGGCACACCGGCAAATTTCACTATACTAACAAGAAACGGGTACAATTGTTATTCTCAAATTTAAGCTCTAAACTGAGGTATACACACAATAATAGAGAGAAAAACTAACAGATAACATATTAGAAATAAATCTCTTTTAATCTTTCAATTTTATTCAAACCCAGACAAACCCTAGATTTGAGAAAACGAGAAATTCCCTTCTTACAAACAAGGAGAAAGTTGATCAAGGCAGTGAAATCAAAGAGACTAGCTTGCTCTTCGTTTTCTTCTTCTTCTCCACCTTCTCTTTCTCTCTCCTTCTTCTTCTCTCTCTCTTTTCCTCTTTCTACCTCCTCTCTGTCTTTTTCTTTTCGCTTCTCTGTGTCTCAGGTGAAAAACACCCAGCTCCACTTTCATTTTCTTTCTTTTTTCTTTTTGTTTCTTTCTTTTGACTATTGGGCTGGACCCAACGGCCCAACATATATTGTGACATGACTATGTGACATGATATGACTGATTTGGGTGACGTAACGTAACTTGACTTATCTATCACATAAACAAGGACCACATTATGTGAGATTGTCCCTAAGCGATGGGCTTCTTGAGAGGGATGGCCGCGCAATTAAACTTCAATAAAAAAATGAGGGTACTGTTGAGATTTAATGTATGTTTATCGTATTAATAGAAGTTATAGGGTCCTTTTGGTAAGAAAGAAGTTATAAGATAGAATAGGGTTACGGATGTAATTCGTGATGCCTATAAAGGCCCAAATGAACCAAGAAATCAATACATTTTGTCATTTTTCTATTTGGTATCAAGAGCGAGGGTTTTCTGGCCGTTTTTTTTCTTTTTCGCGAGTTACTGTAGCGCTACAGTACTCCGTCCAACACAGATCCGATCCATCAGATCCAAGGCAGAAGGAGCTCCGCCCGCCACTAATTTCGAGTTTTACATGCCATCACCCCTAGAGAGGAGATTAGCCTCTCATGGGGACACAAATAGTTACAAAGATAATAAACAAGTTGTTACCAAGGTCTAGAGAAAGGAAAATAGAGTAGAGAATACAAATCTAAGCACAAATCTCCTCCCTCAAGCTTTTCTCTCTCCAAATCGCCTTAGATCTGAAACCCTAGCTCTTGAGATGGTTCCCAGCTGAGAGAAGTGTCTAATGTCGGCTGCCCCCTTTCTCCCTAAGAGCCCCCGTCTATCTCTGCCCTTCTGGGCCTCTAACAGCCCAAAAAAGGAGAAGCTGAGAAGAAATTTCAGGTCGCAATCATAGGAATTGCGGGCCGCAATAATGGTGCAAAAAAGTGGTAGTGAGCTATTTGCGTCTGGACTTGCTCCAAATTGTTTTCTTTTGCTTCTAATACCTGAAAACACATCAAAATATAGCAGTATCTCGAACTTTGTGCGATATCTAAACAAAATGGCTTTAAACTAATAAAAGGGGATAGTTTTAGAGAACAAATTCTACCAAAAATGTATATGAAATTTAGGCTTATCAGTAAGAAGCATCGCGAGAATGCAGGCATTCCTCCTGACCGATATGGTTTCTCACATGACATTGCCAAATTTGTTTCTTACTCACACATATCACCTGTACATGGAGCATTTATTGCATCTTTGGACATTGTCTCTATTCCTAAGTGTGGGCAGGGTGCTAAGGAGAATCCAAAGTGGGAAGCAACCATGCAAGAAGAACTTGAGGCACTCGCCAAGAACAAAACTTGGGAGCTCGTGTCACTACCACCTAGCAAGAAGGCCGTTGGATGCAAATAGGTCTTCACAGTGAAGCAAAGCCCAGAAGGGAATGTCGAACGGTACAAGGCCCGATTGGTGGCAAAGGGGTACAGTCAGACCTATGGTATAGACTATGATGAGACCTTTGCACCCGTGGTGAAGATGAGCACAGTACGAACGCTGGTTTCCTTAGCTGCAAATAGGGGGTGGAAGTTACACCAACTAGACGTGAAGAATGATTTTCTTCATGGTGACTTGTTGGAGGAGGTGTACATGGAGATACCACCAGGTTTTGGCACGAAAAGGACAGTGGGTAAGGTGTGCAGACTTAAGAAGTCTCTTTATGGGCTGAAGCAATCCCCTCGAGCTTGGTTTGACAGGTTCAAGAAGGCTATGGTGGACATAGGGTATCGGCAGACCAATGCAGACCATACAGTGTTTTTGAGGCAACAAGGAGCTCACACCACTATGCTTGCCGTATATGTGGATGACATGATTATCACTGGGGATGATGAGAGTAAGATCGCTAGACTGAAGGTGAGATTGGGCAAGGAGTTTGAGGTAAAAGACTTGGGACGACTTAGATACTTTCTCGGCATTGAGGTGGCCCGTGCCCCCGAAGGGATTGTTCTGTCTCAAAGGAAGTATGTGCTAGACCTGCTCACTGAGACATGCATGTTGGGGTGCAAGCCTGCAGTTTCTCCAATTGATGTGAAGGCCAAGATAAGTGCAAAGGCAGGAGAACAGGTTGATTGTGAGAGATACCAGAGATTAGTAGGCAGATTGATCTATTTGACACATACTCATCCCGACATCTCATTTACAGTGAGAGTGATGAGCCGCTACATGCATGACCCTAGGAAGGGCCATATGGACGCAGTGTATCACATTCTGAGGTACCTGAAAAGTGCACCGGGAAAGGGGTTGGTTTTCAGGCATAATGGACACATGAACATTGAGGGCTATTGTGACTCTGACTGGGCCAGTTGCCAAGATGACAGGAAGTCCACATCTGGCTACTGCATGTTCGTAGGGGGTAACTTGGTCTCTTAGAAGAGCAAGAAACAGCCAGTTGTTTCGAGATCGACAGCAGAAGCTGAATACAAGGTTATGGCATTGGGAGTTGCTGAGATGGTGTGGCTGAAGAGATTGTTGGAAGAGCTCAAGGTGAATCATGGAGCTCAAATGAAAT